>MDKH01057172.1:0-20277 GCA_005239495.1 Nicotiana undulata
AGCAGCAGAGTGACCTTTAGCCCTTGATGTTCAGGATTTAGCGGGTCAGTTAGTGAGATTGGACTTGTCAGACCCTCCACAAGTGGTAGCTAGCATGGCTTCCTGGTCTTCTTTATTTGATCAGATTAAGGCACGACAGTATGATGACCGACACCTATTAGTTCTTCAGGATAGAGTTCGTCGGGGTGATGCCAAAGATGTGACTATTGATGATGATGGAGTTATGAGGATGCAGGGCCGTATTTGAGTGCTCAACATGGATGGTATTCGAGAGTTGATATTAGCAGAGGCTCAAAGTTCGCGGTATTCTATACATCCGGGTGCCGCGAAGATGTATCAGGATCTAAAACAACATTATTGGTGGAGGCGGATGAAGAGAGATATTGTTGAGTATGTAACACGGTGTCTCAACTGACAGCAGGTCAAGTATGAGCACCAGAGACCAGGTGGTTTGCTTCAGAGGTTAGATATTCCAGAGTGGAAGTGGGAGCGAATTACGATGGATTTTATAGTTGGGCTTCCACGGACTGCGAAGGGTTTTGATGCTATTTGGGTCATTGTGGATAGATTGACCAAGTCCCCCCATTTCATTCTTGTCAGAACTACTTATACTTCATAGCGGTTAGCTGGTATCTACATTAAGGAGATTGTCCGGTTGCATGGAGTTCCGGTTTCTATTATTTCTGACAGAGGTACTCAGTTCACATCTCAGTTTTGGAGAGCTGTACAGAAAGGTATGGGTACTGATGTAGAGTTGAGAACTGCATTTCACCCTCAGACCGACGGGAAGTCGGAACGGACTATTCAGATATTGTAGGATATGTTACGGGCTTGTGTGATTGATTTTGGTGGTTCATGGGACCAGTTTCTGTCATTAGCGGAGTTTGCATATAATAATAGCTATCAGTCCAGTATTCAGATGGCCCCGTATGAGGCTTTATATGGTAAGAGGTGTAGGTCTCCGGTTGGTTGGTTCGAGCCTGGTGAGGATAAGTTACTAGGCACAGATTTGATTCAGGAGGCGTTGGAGAAGGTGAAGTTGATTCAGGAGCGACTTCGCACGGCGCAGTCTCGGCAGAAGAGTTATGCGGACCGGAAGGTCCGGGATGTGTCATTTATGGAAGGTGATAAGGTACTGGTAAAAGTGTCACCCATGAAAGGTGTTATGAGGTTCGCAAAGAGAGGAAAGTTGAGTCCTCGGTTTATTGGTCCTTTTGAGGTGCTTCAGAAGGTTGGAGAGGTGGCTTATAGACTTGCCTTGCCACCCAGCTTGTCGAGTGTTCATCCGGTGTTTCATGTGTCGATGCTCAAAAAATACGTCGGTGATCCGTATCATGTGTTAGACTTCAGCACCGTTCATCTCGAGGGTGATATGTCATATGAGGTGGAGCTAGTAGCAATTTTGGCTCGTGAGGTCAGAAAGCTGAGATCTAAGGAGATAGCATCAGTGAAGGTGCAGTGGAGAGGTCAGCCAGTGGAGGAAGCTACTTGGGAGACCGAGCGGGAAATGCAGAGCAAGTATCCTCACTTGTTTGAGACCCCAGGTATGTTTTTAGACTCGTTCGAGGACGAACGTTTGTTTAAGAGGGGGAGAATGTAACGACCCGGTCTGTCGTTACGTAAAACCTGTATTATAATTGTTGTTATTGACTTGATATAGATCGGTTATTATGTATTTGATGTATTAGAGGTTATAGTCTTGAAATCGAATGATTGTAGTGAGAGTTCAGTCAATTAGCCTTTTAAAATAGCCTTAAAATGGGAAAAGTCAACTAAGAGTTGACTTATTGGTAAATGACCTCGGAATGTGAATTTTATGGCTCGGATAGCTTCGTTAAGTGATTTGGTACTTAGGAGTGTGTTCAGAATAATTTTGTGATGTACGGTGTAGAATTAGGCTTGAATTGGTGAAAGTTAGTTTTTGGCGATTCCGGTCGGCAGTGGAAAATAGGCTATCGGGATCGGAATGGAATTCCGACAGTTGTAACAGGTTCGTAATGTCATTTTGGACTATCCGCGAAATTTCAGGTCAATCGGAGATGTTTTGGATAGTTTCGGCGTCATTGGTGGATTTTAGAATTTTCAAAGTTCTTAGGCTTGAATCCGATGCGAATTTGGTATATTGATGTTAGTTTTGGTGTTTTGAGGGTGCAACTAAGTTTGAATGATCATATGTGAGGTGTTGGTAGGTTTGGTTGGGGTCCCGAGGGGCTCGGGATTGATTTCGGGTGATTAACGGACTCATTTAGACTTGAATACATAACTGGTTTTCTAGTTTTTGCACATCAGTGATTTCTTCAGTGCGATCGCGTGGGGGCCAATGCGATCGCAGAGAGTCATTTTGGGGCAAGGGAAGTTTGTTCTGTGCGATCTCATGTGTGTAGGTGCGATCGCAGTGTATAGAGGGAGAAGGCAGTGCGGTCGCAGGTGCGTGTGCGCGATCGCATAGAGGAAATTGGCGCGCGTGGGAATCAGCACTCTGCGGTTGCGTGCTTTGGGTTGCGATCGCGTGAGGCAGTGGAAATAACACTGTGCGATCGCGTGTGGTTGACCGCGATCGCAGAGAATAAATACCTGGGCAGTTAATTAAAAGCCCTTCCGCGACCTAGACCTTATTTTACACATTGTTGAGCCGAGGAGAGCTTTTTGGACGAATTTTGAAGGAGAAAATTAGTGGGTAGCACAGAGGTAAGTGATTTGATCATTAAAACTCGATTATGGGTGATTATAGAGCATAAAACCAGTGTAAATTCATGGAAAAATCAGTAGAAAAATTGGATTTTAGGGCTTGAGATTATGAGACCTTCAAGGGTTGATTTGAGGGGTCAAACGAACTCCGATTTTGGCGTTCTTTATATGTTCGGACTCGTGAGAGGACGAAGAACATTTTGGTATAAAAATTTCTGAGTTTCGGGACACGGGACCAGGAGTCGGGTTTTGACCGGTTTCGGATTTTTGAGTTAAATTTGATATCTTTCGATTGGAAATTGTTCCTTAAGCACATATTGATGATAAAAATCTAAACTTGGTAGATTTGGAGCCTTCAGAGGTTGATTCGAGAGGCAAGCGCATCGCGGAATAATTCCGGGCTAGTTTTGAGGTAAGTAATGTCTTTAAATCCTGTCTTGAGGGTATGAAACCCCGGACTATGCACCCTTTTACGGGTTTTGAAATAAAAAGGTAGAAACTTTGGAACATATTTCCTATTTAAGCGACTATTTAGTTGCGAAACCAATTTTTAAGCCTTTACTTAATTAGTATTTATACATTATGATATGTTATGGGTTGTAAGCCTTTTTTGGGGCCTAGTGCCGACTTGTTTACCCTTCGGGGTTATGTTTTACTATTTTCCTCACTGATATGTTATGATTTTTCCTCAACCTTTTCTGTGAAATTATTTTGATACTCAGAGTATTTTGATACTACTTCTTGAAAATGAAACACTATTTTTGGGTTGAGAACCCGGTATATTTATGGCCAGAAGGGAAAATTGAGAGTGTCTAACTGAGTGAGGCTGCTGGCCTATATTGTGAGGATGATATGATATGAGTGAGGCTGCGGGCCTATATTGTGTGTGATTTATGCCATGTTGTGGCTTATTATAGCGCTTGGGATATAGGAGCCCCTCCGGAGTCTGTAACACACCCCCAGTGAGCGGCGGTACCGATTGAGTGATGCCCGCGGGGCTTATGATGAGTGATAGTGAGGTTGCCTGATGGGCAGAGTGATTGTGAGGTTTCCTGATGGGCAGAGTGATGGTGAGGTTTCCTGATAGGCAGAGTGATGGTGAGGTTGGCTGATGGGCAGAGTGATTGTGAGGTTTCCTGATGGGCAGAGTGATGGTGAGGTTTCCTGATAGGCAGAGTGATGGTGAGGTTGGCTGATGGGCAGAGTGATTGTGAGGTTGGCTGATGGGCAGAGTGATGGTGAGGTTGCCTGATGGGCAGAGTGATGGTGAGGTTACCTGATGGGCAGAGTGATTATGAGGTTGCCTGATGGGCTAATACTAAAAAATATTGTGATAAAAAATGATTATGGCCCGATGGGCAGTTTTACGAAGATTTTTACTGAGTTTTCAAACTATGATTTACTTCGTTTTCAAACTGGTTTTCACTGAGAATTTTATTGAGATATACTGATATTGTACTTGTTTTCAAAGGATTTTTGGAAACTGATTTCGAACTTATTATTTGATGAATACTACTTGGTGACTTGGTGTTTTTACTAGTTTGTGGAATTGTGTACATGTTCTGTGTGTTTATATTACTCAGAATGTGATTTCTTTTCATTACTACTGAGTTGGCGTACTCATAAAGACTCCCCGTGCCTCTGTGCACAGATCCAGGTACTAGTTCGCAGCAGTAGCTGACGCAGGTTCGATAGCAGCATTCCACGGGATTTTGAGGTAGCTGTCCAGCGTTCACATCTTCTCCATTTCCCTTCCTTATTTAGCTTTAGTATTTGATTCAGAGACATATATTATAGTTTTAGCAGAGTTAGATTTATTTATCTTTAGATGCTCATGACTATTGACTCCAGTTCTGGGAGGTTGTTTAGAGTTGTTTAGAATATTATGGGGACGCTAAGACTTAATTATATTATTTGTGCTATGGTTGCATGCTTATTCTTATATTGTGAACTGTTATAATTGAATAAATTCGTAGTAAAGTGATGGTCGGCTAGCCTAGTTCCACGATAGGGGCCATTACGGCATGTTAGGATTTGGGGTCGTGACACAAAGGTAAACCAAAAACCTCAAAAATAAAGCATGCAAAAACTTAAAAGAGTGAAACAAAAACTCGAAGGAAATTGAAGTCATGCTAGCATTAACATATTAATGAAAAAATAAACTAAGAGTTACCTTTGTCTAAGCCATATTAATTTTTACATTAGGTGCCCCTAAGTTGTCATTTCGGGACTTAAGAAAGGATTCAAACTTACCCCCGATGGGATTGGGGGTAACCACCAATTGATACAAAGAAAAAAAAAAAGAGGAGAACCAAGTTCTTAAACTTCTTCAGATGGGGGGTTGTCTTCACTCGCAGGAGGTTCGACTTGGGATGAAGAGACACGAGCAGCTTGGACCTCAATCTCTGGGGAAGAAAGATTTTGACTTTGCTGAGACTTCTCAATAGTCTCTTTGGTTTTGGCAATTTCGGCTTCTAAGTCAAAACCCTCTTGGCCCATTTCCGTCAATGCGTCAAGACGAGAGTTCATATAAGCCCAACTAACATCAACAACTACTTTGTCTTCAAGAGCTTCATAGTCTTTCTCCCACAGCTCAACTTCAGCTCTTAATTCATCCCTTTCAGTCGTGGTAGCATCATGAGAGGCCTGTAAAGGAGCGAAGGACCTTTTCAGGAATTGGACCTTCTCTAAAGAGTTACGGAGATCTTCCTCGGTTTGAGTGAGCAATTGAACAAGTTCACCAGAATACTCCTCCTTCTGGTCCAATAAGGCCTTCAGGCTCCTGATCTCTTCAGAGGCACGGGACAGCTTCTCTGCAAATGAAGACTCTAAGACGCTCTTGTCCTTGCCTGCCTGGTTCGAAGACGCCTTCTCAACGGCCCATTCTGCTGCCATCACCCTAACTTGCTGCTCCAAGGTACATTTTTCTTCCTCCACTGCCTCCTTTTCAAGTTTCAGACTCTTGTACTGCTCCTTTCAATTTTCTGCCTCAATACGGAAATCCCTTGTTGCCTGCTCTGCTTGGGAAACCCTCTTCATTAACTCTGTGACTATAAGATTGATCTACAAAAGGTGATAAATTAGATACAGTAAGAACGTATATGAAAACAAGAAAAGGAAAACAAATTTTACCTTTAAAGAAGAGTGCACAATTTCATTCACCCAAGTAAGGGAACCATGGTTGTCCAACTTAGCTCTCTCAGTCGAGCCTATCAAGGGTTTCAACCATACGTCAGCTTGGCCCGACTTTTTGAAGAGGCTGCCCGCTGCTGGAACCTCTATCATCACCTGCCTCATATCCCCCCTGCTGAAAGACCCTACTTCTGCAACAGAAGGCACGGATGCGGGGATAGATGAAGGAGTCACGGGCAGAGAAGTCTGAGAGGCAAAAAAAGCCACGGGAGCAGAAGCAACGACAGGAGCGGGAATAGCCATGGGAGCAGAAAATACAACGGGAGTAATTGAAGGAAGTTGTTTAAGAGCATGAGGAGAGAAAACAACAAGGGGAGTTTCATCAGCAATAGAACCAAAACCTTCACGGAACAAGAGATCAACTGATTCACGAATGGGAGAGGGAGTTGCATCCTCGGGGGCAGACAATTCAAATTCAGGCACGGGAGGGTCAATGACAGGTGCAGACTCGTCGTCAAAGACCACCTTCCTCCTACGTGACCTATGGATTAGAGAACCCTCATCTTCCTCCTCTTCCTCTGAGGTCATTGACCCACTTGCTTTTCTATTTGAAGAGGAGGAAACCGAAATGATCTCCTGGGCCTTTGCCAGGGACAACTTTGAAGAAGACATTGTTGCAGCAGGAACTCCACGAGCAGGAAACCCTATTAAATAAAAGGGATTAAATAAAGTTCAAAAGAGGGAAGAAGTAAAAACAAAAACTTCACTTACCGTGAGTCTTAACTTTCCAACCAAACCTCCCAGAGAGGTATTTCCACGAACGTTCTTCTAATGGAGCGAATAACAAGAGTTTTTCTACCCAATCTCGGAAACCAGAGACATTCTCGATGGTTCCCATGATTGCTGCAAAGAAAAGAGATAGTTACGGTATTGATAAAGTATCAAAAACAAAAGGAAAAGAATGTGAGCAAAACTGTACTCACGTGCAAGATTCCACTTCTCAAGGAAGGGGAGATTTTCTTCACCTACTAAACCAACAGTAGGAACAGCAACATACCGGAGAAACCACCCTCGGTCTTTATCATCATCAAGAATCACTAACACTCTTTTACTCCTGGCCGCACGAGTAAAAACTCCCTGGCGGAACAACATTGGAGAATAGAGGTGAATCAGATGATAAAAGGTAAAGAGGACCGAAGTTAAAGTAGCCAAATATCTAAGGCACGCAATAACTCGCCACACGAGAGGACCGACTTGTTCCAGACAAACTTTAAAGAATCGACAAAACTCGATGATAACGGGCTCGATAAGAGGCTTGAATCGTAATGTGAAAGGATAGGTATAAACAAAAGAATACCCATACTTGTAAGAGGTTATTCTTTGATTACTATTAGGAACGACAACAAGAAAATCAGGCTTCTAGTAACAGTCCCTGCGTACAAGAGGCACTAGACCCTCAGTTATTTGGGTAGGGTACTTGTCAGCCCCGTCATGAGAAGACATTGAAGAAAGCTGATCCTTTAAATCCTGACTATCCCTAGAGAAGGAAAATTCCGCAGGTACTATTTCATCGACCCTCGGCTCACGCAGAGGTTCACTGTGTTCTTTACCGTTTGGAGAAGATCTCGAAGCCCTAGCCCTTGGAGAAGACGAAATGGCAGACCTAGAAGAAGATGGGGGAGTAACTTGAGAAGAAGAGGAACCCCTGGATGGAATAGAGCCTAAACTCCTAAGTCTGCCTCCTCTCCTACTCTGTTTCGGAGCAGAAGAAGGAATCAAATCATCTACGTTAATGACTCTCTTAGACTGGTTTGAAGAAGACATATTTACAAAGACAAGAATTTTTGCAAACAAGGAATGAAGGTTGGAAGTTTTTCGTGAAAGTAAAGAAAGGAAAAGAGGTATTTATACTCGAAGGAAACCGTCAAAAAATGGAAAAAATAGTGATGTGAAAGTCATAATTGAAGTTGTCACTTCGTGACTGATGCAGCCGCAAAAATCCCTAAAAGGCGTTGAACAATTGCAGAACCAATCCGGGAATGCCACGTGACACAAGCATTACATAGAAGTGACAAGAGACGCCTACGTTCAGAGATGGACGCAATGTTACGAGTGAAGCGGCGGCAAAATATTCCCGCCATAAATAAGTATCCACTTACCAAATATTAATCGGAAAATAAATGATAAGTGGGGGGACTATCTGTATTGATAAGAAAGAGTTCCACACGTATAATAATTGTGATGACTCAGCAATCTATGTGGAACAATGAAAGCGTAACAACTGGACAGGACTCTGTGAAGAGGTACGAGACAAAGAGGCACAAAATAACATACCCACGGGGTAATCAGCTACGAGAATCTCAACCTGATTGAGAAGATGAAGAGACACAGTCAGAATGAATCCGGGCAGATTCGGAGATCTTTAATTAATTAGCCAGACGTTACATAACCTTCATGCAACAGTTACGATTAATCATTGTAACGTTACATTAATGCCATTATTAGTCATTAATGCTCAATTATTGAAAAGGGTAGACGTTATATAAAGAAATTCCCTATATAAGGGAGTAAAATATAACTTATAGGACACATTGGAACTACTATTACAATACATTTACTTTTTCGTGCATCTTACTACTTTCCAATTACAAATTTCCTTGCAATTATTAGTTTATTTTTTGGTTATCAGAAACTCGTGTGCTTCTTAAAATAGCTTTGGCAGAGAATCTAATTCTTTGGTTAAACAAATATGTGCTAACATTATTTGCCAGTTTATTAGTTTTTGGAAGTTAAACCAACATGGAAAAATAATGGTCCCATTTGGGGCAGTTGTAATAATTCTAAAAGTTTAGGATTCTTTTAGACATTTGTAAGTAGGAACCCCGTGTAAGTATTTGAGATATCCTTTTTTATTAGCAAAAGGCTGACTAATTAAGAATTAAAAGGATGTACCTCAAGTCTCCACGAGCTATCCAATCCGAGCACGCTATTAACCGCCGCTGGGACAGACTCCAAAATTTGCACAAGAAGTGCATATTGTAGTATGAGTCTATAAGTGTCGAGCCTAACCTCGACGAAGTAGTGATGAGGCTAAGGCATGTCACTCACACTAAAACATGTACGTAGTATATAATAAAGAGAGAAAGGAAATACGGAAGGAAATAAGACTGTCAACTAAAGATAATAGCTACAACCTCAAGAAATAAGCCAGTGACGTTCAGATTTACCAATCCTTAGAGTTGTAATGAAAATACCGAAAATCAACACAACTCTAAGAAAGAAACGCATATGTATTTGCGACGCGCAACCCGATCCCACTGTACAACACAAAATCCTCATTTATTTCATCGTAACAACATCAACAACAATAAATTATATATATATATATATATATATATATATATATATATATATATATATATATATATATATATATATATATATATTGCGACGCACATCTAGATCTCACCAGATAACAATATCATATCATAATTCACCCTTATTTCACCGTAACAATCCACCCTTATTCCACTTATTGCGGCGTGCAACCCGATCTCACCGTATCAATACAAATTCACCCTTATTCCACCGTATCAATCAAACCTTATTTTACATGTTGCGGAGTGCAACCCAATCCCACCATATCAGTACCAAATACTAAACGTGCATAATCAAATTAATAATTCAAATCATAAGAACCTTTACGATCAATAAATACCAAGTTGAACCAAAAAGGAAATAATGTACAACATGGAAATTCACATAGGTAATACTACACAGCAAGTCAAGTCTGATAAATGACAATTAGAAGGTTCAATAAGTCAGTTAAGGCAAGTAGTAGCGAATCATGAAAATGTAAAAGTATCTAACATCATTAACAGAAGAAAACACTGATTAACAAGTAGAAAATAAGCATGGAAGGCATTTAGAGCGAATAACATTTAAGACATGGAAGGAGATAATTAAGAAAAAGCGGAAAATCAGGGAAAACGAGTAATTCTGCGGTGTATAAGCACTCGTCACCTCGCATATATATATGTTGCAACTCATGAAATTCACATAGCACATAGGTTCCTAATTCCCTCAAGTCAAGGTTAAACTCAACACTTATCTCACTCTGCAGTCAATTCAGAGCTCTACCGGGCCTTTCCCATAGAATCCGCCACCAAACAACTTGTATCTAGCCACAATTGACTCAATAATATCAAATATTGCTAAAATAATCAATTACAATTCATAAATTTAGAATTTCTAAACTTTCCCCCAAAAAGTAAAAAATCGACCTCGGGCCCGCTTGGTTAAAATCCGAGGTTCAGACCAAAATTCATTTACCCATTCACCCCCGAGCCCGATTATGTAATTAGTTTTGAAATCCGACCTCAAATTGAGGTCTAAACCCCTAATTTGCAACCCCCCAATCTTCCTAAATCCCTAGTTTTCTACCATGGAAGAACAAAGATTAGGGCTAGGAATTAATGGGTGAAGTTAGAAATGGAAGAAATGAGTTAGAGTGTGCAGACCTATGAATTGATATTGTGTTTTCTCTTCAAAATTGCTTTGAGGACGAGCTCAAATGGAAGGATTATGAAAAATGGGAGAAATCTCATTTTTGAAATGTTTAAAAGTCAGGGCGTCAGGCCTTCTTCGCGTTCGCGAAGAGCCAGCCGCGATCGTGAAGCAACGACTCAAATAGCCTACGCGTTCATGAGATGCCCTTCGCGTTTGCGAAGGCTTACACCCACCAGCTTACGCGTTTGCGAGCCTTGTGTCGCATTTGCGAAGAGTATTGATCAGTTTCCCCTCCCCCAGGTCCCATCCCTACGCGTTCGCAAAGGGTAATGCCCACACTGCTCCTCGTTCGCGACCCAGCTTCCGCGTTCGAGAAGAAGAAACTCCCACCCAACTCAGTTCATTCTTCGTGTTCGCGAGAGTACCTTCGTGAACGCGAAAAAGGAAACACTGGAAACCAGCTGAAGTCCAAAAAAACCCAGATTTTTCTAAGTCTCAACCATCCGTAACCTATCTGAAATTCACTCGAGCCCTCGGGGCTCCAAACTAATTATGCACACAAGTCCAAAAACGTTATACGAACTCGCTCACGCGATCAACGCCTAGAACTACGAATCAGACACCAAATCAAATAAAATTTTCAAGAAAACTTTAAAACTTCTATTTTTAACAACCGAACATCTGAATCACGTCAAACCAACTCTGTTTCTCACCAAATTTGTCAGACAAGTGATAAATATAGTAATAGACCTATATCGGGTTCCGGACTAAAATACCGAGCCGGTATAAACAAAGTCAAACATCGGTCAATTCTTTAAAATCATTAAAGCTTCAACTTTCAATTTTCAACAAAAATCAATAACTCGAGCTACGAACCTCCGAAATCGATTTCGGGCATAAGCCCAAGTCCCAAATCACGAGACGGACCCATCGTGGCCATTCAAACACGTATACGGGTCTGTTTTCTCAAAATATTAATCGAAGGCAACTCAAATAAATTTTAAGGCAAAATTTCATATTCTATCAGTTTTTAACATAAAAGCCTTCCGAAAAAATACCTAAATTGCGCACGCAATTCGATAAGGGATTAAAGAAGCTATTGGAGGCTTAGAAATACAAACTTAAGTTCTAAAACTCTATATGACCTATCGGGTCATCACATTCCCACCTCTAAAACAACCGTTCGTCCTCGAACGGACATAGAAAAGTACCTGGGTTGGTGGTCATCATGGAACCCGTCCCTTATTTACACTATCTCTACCAGAGGTCTCTCAAGTGAAGATAGATGATCTGCAACTTGATTTCAGTGCCCTTCATATACTTGATCTCCAAGTCAAACTCTTGGAGCAACCACACCCACCGCATCAGACACGACTGGGACTCCTTCTTACTCAACAAATATTTCAAATCTGATTGATCAGTGTGCACAATCACTTACTCACCACAAAATATAATCTAAACTTTTCAAAAGCAAATAACTCTTTCTCAGTAGTGGCAAGTTCACTTGAGCATCATTCAACGTACTACGTGCATAGTATATGAGCCTAAACATCTTATCTTTCATTTTCCCCAGAACTGCTCCTACAACCACATCACTAGTATCATGTACCTTATATCAAATGACCGGTTTCACTCAAGCAACACCATAATAGGAGCACTAACAAGTTTTTCCTTTATCAATTCGAATGCCCTTAGGCACTCCACAGTGAACACAAACTTGACATCCTTTGCTAGCGTGCATTCAATGGTTTGGTAATGCTGGAAAAGTGTTTGATGAACCTTCTTTAGAACCCAGCATGTCCCAAGAAACTCCTTATGCTATTCACAGAAGTCGATGGAGGAAGTCTAGGAATTACATCAACCTTTTCTCTGTCAACTTCAATACCATGTGCAGTCACTTTGTGGCCCAGGACGATTCCCTCTTTCACCATGAAGACATTTTTCCTAGTTAAGAACTAGGTGTGTGGCTTCGCAATTCAAGCACAAGCTCCAAAATTTTCAAACAGTCATCAAAATCATCCATGAGTACCTCTAATCACTTCCCGTTTAGATCGACGAATATAGACATCATGTACATCTGAAAAGGCCGATGCATTACACAATCCAAAAGACATCCTCATGTAAGCAAAATACCTTCATGGCAAGTGAAGGTGTCCTGAGTACCCATCTAAGAAGCAGTAACAATCATGTCCAACCACTTTCTCGAGCATCTGATCAATAAAGGGAGTGGGAAGTGGTCATTCTTTGTTGCATCATTCGGCCTCACATAATTAATGCATATTCTCCATCCTGTGACTCTTCTTGCTGGGATTAGTTCATTGTCTTCATTCTTCATCACTGACATGCCTCCCTTCTTTGGTATAACTTGCACTGGACTGATCCATTGGTTATCAGAGATGAGAAAAATCACTCCCGCATCCAATAACTTGATAATCTCCTTGTGCAGTACCTCATCAAGTTTTTTGTTCAGCTTACGTTGGGGTTGCACCAGCAGCTTACTATTATATTCCAACAAATTTTTTTACATGCAAATGGCTGGACTAATAGCCCATTTGGCCAAGCTTCTAAAATCAGCTTATTTTGAGAAGTGCTTTTCTTAAAAGTACTTTTTAAAAAAGTACTTTTGGTGAGAATTAGTTTGTGTTTGGCTAATTAATTTGAAAAGTACTTTTAATCAGTAATTAATGTTTGATCAAACTTTTGAAAACTGCTTCTAAGTGTATTTTTCTCAAAAGTGCTTATCAAAAAGGTGCTTTTTGGAGAGAAACTACTTTTTTCTGCTTCTCCAAAACTGCTTCTGCTTCTCCTCAAAAGCACTTTTTTTTTTCTTTCCAAAAGCTTGACCAACAAGCTATAATTCCTTGAATATCAGCTATAGTTCAGCCAATCGCCTTATTGTACTTTCTCAGCATCTTCACCAACTTTTGTTCCTCCGCACTTGTTAATTAAGGAGAAATAATCACAGAAAAATTGTTAGTTGAGAATTATTTCCTCATTTAATTTCTCCATACATGTACCAAAATGAGAAAGCTGAAAAATGGTAAAGTTAGGGATGTTAACATTTTTACCTGGCAGCAAAAAAAAATTCACCCACCTAGTTGTAACTGTTTATAGATATCGTACTTGTATATTTAGTGTATAATACAATTAGTGTAAAATAACTATATAATATGTATAAATATATACACATAAATTAATGCAAAAGTTATACTAGATATACTTTGTAAGATATATAAATTAGGATTATTTTTTGTTTTGGTCTTTGTTGGTTGTTGTATAGGGTAAAAAGAGAGAATCATTTTGTACCACTGTTTATGGTTTTTTTTTTTTTTTTTACCTCAGTAGCACATTTTGGAGAAAAAGCTCCATGTCAGAATTTAAAAACACGCTGGGCAGGAGTTTTCCCAATTGTCGGAAATTTTGAAGCATGTTGGACAGAATTTGAGCAATTAATGGTGATAAGTCAAAATTCTGATAGTTTTGAGAATATCTGATGCTTTAAAATTTTAGTAATCGTCAAAATTTCTGGTGCTACAAAATTATAGGAAGCGTGCTTTAAAATTCTAATGCAGGCACTATTTCGCTAAAATTTTTGTAATGAGGTCGCTAAAATTTAGTGAAATTCCAAGTTTGAAAAAAAGTTTTGGAATTTATGTCCAAACGCCTACTAAATTCGTAAGTAAATACTACGGTGTGAACAAAAATGTGAAAATAGTGGCTAAAAGAAATATAGATAAGTAAAATCTATTGGTTGTCCTTTTTTGTATCAACTGTTAAAGTAAATTAAACTCTCTTCATTTTTATTTTGAAATTGGCGAACCTTTTAGACTTCGATCTAAATATTCTTTTTTTTGGCAAACCAATCTTTTTAGTGAGAAAACGCTAAATCACAATCTATAATTTTGTAAGTTATTGCAAATGTTAGACAACATATTATTTAATGAGCAAATTGAAAGTTATACAAGCATACATCCGTCTCGGAAACAACCTCTCTTCCTTCATAAGGTAGGGGTAAGGTCTACGTACACACTATCCTCCCAAATCCGACGCGTGAGATTGTACTGGATTTGTTGTTGTTGTTATAAATCAGACCCAGTCTAATGTTGATGGATAATTTCCTAAGGAGTATATTTGTGCAACTCTATAAAATAGAGTCAAAATTTTAAATTGTGACCTAAAAATGGGACATTTGCGTAATAAGTAAGGATACCTATATGGGCTCATTTATGGCGACCCAAACCTAGCCCAGTAGCCCATAAGCTTCGTCTAAAACCCTAGTTTCCCTTCTTCTTATTTCATTTCTTCCTCTATCCCTTCACAGAGTGAGCGGAGAGCCAAACAGAGAACGCCGAAATGGGTCGTGTTATCAGAGCACAACGTAAGGGAGCAGGCTCCGTTTTCAAATCCCACACTCACCACCGTAAGGGCCCTGCCAAATTCCGTTCGCTCGATTACGGTGAACGGAACGGTTACCTTAAAGGTGTGATCTCAGAAATCATACATGACCCGGGTAGGGGTGCACCGTTAGCACGTGTGACATTCCGTCACCCGTTCCGTTACAAGCACCAGAAGGAGTTGTTCGTTGCTGCAGAGGGGATGTACACTGGTCAGTTTATTTACTGCGGTAAAAAAGCTAATCTAATGGTGGGTAATGTGTTGGCACTTAGATCTATCCCTGAAGGTGCTGTCGTTTGTAACGTGGAACACAAAGTTGGTGACCGTGGTGTTTTTGCTAGATGCTCTGGTGATTATGCTATTGTCATCAGTCACAACCCTGATAATGGAACTACTAGGTATCTTTCGACCTGTTTATGAATACTTGATTGTTTTTTTATGATTGGTAGTTTTTATTTGTGTGTTGGATTATTGGAAAGGTTGAAAGTGATTTTTTGTTGAATCAATTAAAAGTTCGAGTGAATATAGTAAATTAATTAGTGGTATAAGTTATGAATTGATTTAGTATTGGAGTGAATTGGCTTTAATAGAGTATAATGGTCGCAAGGATTTAACAGCTAGAATTTATGCACAAAAAACACAAGGTGAGTTACCCTTACATGTGATGGTGTGAGGTAGCAGGTACCCGGTAAAATTAGTTGAGGTGTTGGCTTGTCTAGATAGCATCGTATCATAAAAAGTAGTAGTTGATCTGATATAAACAATAAAAAAATAGTTGTTTTTATATATAATTTTTGGAATGATATGCACTTGGTGTATGGTCAAATACTTTTCGGGTGTGTTGGTGATACTTTCTTTACTGAGAAAAACAGGTCAGGATAATGGTCAATTTGTTTAAAAAGCTTAAAGAGCTTTTGATTTGGAAGCAAATATGCATCCCTATTTGTTAGATTGACATGTAAGTTATAATGTTTGCCCATTTGCGCTGTATTTCAATCGCAAGTAGTCATTTAGTGTGGCACTGTTCTTTTTTATGTGGATGTCTTGATTCTTTTCGTGAAATACTTAAAATGGAAGTGTGTTCCTTTGCATTTGATGCAGAGATTAACTGTTAGCTTAGAATTTTCCTAACAAATGAAGCTTGGCTGTTTACAGATGCAGAGTATATCCATTGTCTTATGCGGATGTATGTGTTAGTTTCGGTGAGTTGATCGTTAAATGTATCAAGTCCAGGTTCATGATGTTGGCGAGACTTGATTCTTCACGCAATTTACACCAGAAGGAGTCTAACAGAATTTTTGTTTTTTGTGGTAGTGAAGAGAGTCTACTATGAACTGGTTTTGATATACTGAATGTCATAGCTATTGATCCTAGTTAGATTGATTTTAATGCTTACTTTATTGGTGACTATTCTCCACATAATACTCTTCTTAGATTAATATGGCTACTGCATTGACAACTGATGAGTGTTTGTACATTACTCTTCTTAGATTAATATGGCTACTGACTGCATTGACAACTGATGAGTGTTTGTACATTAGTAGTTTGTTGTGGAGTTATGATTGTCATATTGTCATTACCAAGTCGATGGAGATGATTTTAGAAGTTAGTTTGATTCAATTTTACCCTTTTTCCAGGATTAAGCTTCCATCTGGAGCAAAGAAAATTGTGCCCAGTGGGTGTAGGGCCATGATTGGGCAGGTTGCAGGTGGAGGAAGAACTGAGAAACCAATGCTCAAAGCTGGAAATGCATACCACAAATACCGGGTTAAGAGGAACTGCTGGCCTAAGGTTCGTGGTGTTGCTATGAATCCTGTGGAGCATCCTCATGGTGGTGGTAACCATCAACATATTGGTCATGCCAGCACTGTCCGCCGTGATGCACCACCTGGGCAGAAGGTCGGTCTTATTGCTGCAAGAAGAACTGGTCGTCTTCGTGGTCAAGCTGCTGCCACTGCTGCCAAGGCTGATAAGGCTTAAGATATTAAGTTTGTTACTTTTTTCCTTGTCGTTGTATTCTGATTGGATTTGGGACCATCTTTATACTAAGTTTTGTTTGGATATTATTTAGTAAGTTTTGTTTAGGGACACCCTCGCTTAGACAAGTTTGACATTTATAGATGTGCTTAAGCTTGGCTCTTGCTATGTTTCCCTTTTCTTTGCTGATTTGGTTCCTTTTAAAGTCCGTTTGGTGCACCGATTCTAAAATTGGTTTTGTTTACATGTATTTTTTCACCGTTGGACCCAATAGTGGTGGTTTACTAAGAGTAGGTCTCTACTAGCAGTAACTTTTGAGGGATGGTGGTCTCTTTTTTGAATTTATGTGTGCTGACTACTGATCGTGCTTGTACTAAGCATGGAAGTAGAGTAGGGGGTTGTTCAATCCAGTGTGAGACTTGGTGGGGATGCTATGTTTGTGCATTTGAGTAGTATTCTTGAATGCGCTTCTTTTTGTTTAAACAACTAATTTCAACTTTCACTTCTTTTTGTTTAAACAACTAATTTCAACTTTCACAACTATTTTTCATGTTGCTTAGGGTCTCCAAAATGCTGTATTCAAACATTCAGTTAAGATCGACTGAGATCTGATGTGCCATATCCGCTGTCTTTTTCTATCTCGATCCAGGGTTCTTCTGTGCATCGGGCCCTAACCATAAAGAGAGAGAGAACTAGAAACGGAGTCCTGAACCAATTTCTTGCAATTTCCATGAAGAGATGAACTTGTTCTAAGCAAGCACATGCATCAGACAGCAAAGAAAAACTAAAGCACTCCTCTTCTTCGTCCCTCAGGGAAAACTTAACCTATAAAGAGAACTTTCAACGCAGAAAACTATAAGACAATCCTCTTAACTCTGGACAAGTGTAGGCAATGCTTCTAGCAATACTGTCCCAATCTCCGCTAAAGTTCACAAATATCCTCTGGTTCCTTTGATATGCAAATAGCATGAACTGCTTTAGCATATTCCATCTTGAACACCTGAGCCGCTTGAGATTTCCCCTTAGCGTTTCTGCTAGTCCAGCTTATTTGCTGATCCCAGTTGACTGCTGCATGAGGCTTTCCTCTCAACCAGGTCAGTACTCAGTATCCTATTCCACAGAGTTCTAGTTGCAATATACTCTACAAATAAATGATTCTTTGATTCAGATTGAGCCCGACAGAACTTACACATTGGATCAACACTGAGCTCCCACTTATACCCCTATTGGCCAAGTTGAAAAAATGAGCTTATTTTGAGAAGTGTTTTTTTTTTCAAAAATGCTTTTTTTCTAAAGTACTATTGGTGAGAAGCAGTTTGTGTTTGACTAATTAATTTAAAAAGTACTTCTAAGCAGCAATTAGTAATTGGCCAAGCTTTTAAAAAGTGTATTTTCTCAAAAGTACTTTCTTAAAAAAGTGCTGCTGGGAAGAAGCTATTTTTTTCTGCTTCTCCTCAAAAGCACTTTTTTTTTCTCCTAAAAGCTTGGCAAACACTTCAAATTTGAAAAAAAACACTTTTTTGAAGAAAAAAAAATACTTTTGAACTTGGAGAAGCTTGGCCAAACAGGCTATTAGTCTATTAGCAGTAAGAAGCTAGTGTTGAAGCTGCAACCACATTGTGAATTTAGGTGTAGCTTCATTACTAAATATCAAGCATTTCCAAACCACCCTGTTAGTATCCCCAAGCAACTGAAAGTGGATCTGTCTAATTAAGCTCTTACCCACCCTAGCAGTGAACTGAACTTTAGAGATAAAGGGATGAATCCAATTTCTTTTTGCTGATACATTTTTGTCATTTCATTTAGGTATGTCAAAAAGGCTAATATGTAGAATAAATAATTTTGTTTCATTTATATGAGCATGATAACAAAGAAGAGAAGTTTCGGAAAAATAGAGGAGATGCAGGAAAAGTATAAAAAATTTACTAACATAACTCTAAACTTAAGACATGTTGAAGCGTTTCCTTGGACAAAAAACTTTTGACCTGCTAATGCTCGAGATGAATGGTCATTACTAGTGAACACTTTTCTCTCGCTCTGAGTCTTTTTCATTGTAGGTGTCACCCCAAGAACTAGAGCTGGATAGGAACTAGCTGCATATGTTGCGATGGTGTTGGATATTCGTAACTCATTGATTGAACATCTCACGATAGTGAAGCCGGTTTTGTTTAGTGTAACTTCAGATCAAATGCAGATAAAACCATTCATTAAATTTCCACATATATCACCAATGCAGCGGTAGTTACAAAATATAACCACATATAAAAGGTGGCCACAAAATTCCTCATATTAGTTGCTATATATGATGCTCTACGTTGACAGTACTACACAGAACTCTCATATTTGTTTTTGAATTCGTAACAAAATTGGAAAGAATTAAAGGGCCTACCCTCCCAAAGCAAAAGACTCTCTGCTTCTTCAAACCTCACCATACCAATATTTTAAAGCAAATTAAAACAAACAGTACATTAGTAGTCCACTACGTTATTAGCATGCAACTCCAATAAATGCCTTAGACCATCTCTAAATCGTCCATAAACATTGGGATGGTGCCTTTCTGCTGCAGGTGCATGATGATCTTGTGCGTACTTAAACTCTGGAAATACAAACCCATTTTTGCTGAAGAGAGTATCAATCATATTCTTCGAAGCCTTAGGTGTCAATCGAAATCCATCCAATGTATATGCGAAGCCCTATCTGAACACACTACAACTCCTTTCTCTCCACACTGCTCCAGAGGATCAAAGTTAAACGGACCACTTCCAGTACTATCACAACAAACCTTCATCGACGTCTTAGTCTTTAATCCCAAGAATGCATGATTGCGAATAATAGCCATGAACACCTTGTAATAATCTGCATATATGATCTCAACTCCAGGGTACCTCAATCACAGCTCCTCCAACACTTGCTGCAAATGATCATTGTGCAATGTTGCAAACAAATTTAGTCCTTTGTGTCATTCAATTTTCCTGCTATTGTCGTTTTCGGGAAACATTGTTCGGAAAACAGGCAGGCAACCCATGGGAATAATTCCAGAAACCACAAAGTGTTTGGGCTCTGCATCTTTGGTCAGTTGTTCGATAGAACTCTTGATTGTGTCCCCAACATTTGGGACAAGCTTGGACACTTCGGAAATAGATTCTGTATGCAAAAGAGAGTGTTTGTAATCATTAAAACCAGGCTGATCCATAAATATGATAGCTTTCTGAAGAACCTTGTTCTTGCCGCAGTCATGAAACGAAAAGCAATCCTTATAGAAGAGTTTCATGAATGGTGAAATCTGCGAGTGATGATACTGCAGAGGCTAAATCTTGGAAAATTTGGCTAACAAGAAATTGGGGTGAACTCAAGAAATTAATAGCCCCAATTAAAGGGTTGAATCTAGAGATAGTAAGACCCGACTTGAGCATTTATCACTTGTTTTGTGCATTACCCATTTGGACTTGAGAAAGCCAAATTGAGCAAATTCACTCAAACTACCGAGAGGTATAGAGTGAGTAATCGAGTGTGATTGCTGTGAAACCCCACGTGTTATTTTTCTCTCTTCTCTTACGTAAAATACGTAACGTGGCG
>ML287434.1:0-53446 GCA_005239495.1 Nicotiana undulata
GTTGAAGTCCGTCCGTCTGCTGATAGGTATTGATCGCGGTGTCGCCCCATACGGTGATCTGTCTTCTTGGCGTCATCCTGACAGCACCTCTGGAGCCTTCTAGTTTCATTTTGCTCAGTCTTTTGTTCCAGATTGCGGCTTGTATATTTTTGCATATGTATTTCTGCCGTTGTATCTATGTAGCCGCCCGTTGACACTGTGACACTAGTCCTGGCACACACTTGTTGTAATTATGTTGGGTTTCGGGGTTGTATATATTTGGCCTAGCTGTGGTTCAGCTTGTTCCTATGGCCTTACCCCATACCGTTGATTATATTCCGCACTTTTATTGTTATAGTTGTACGTTGGCTTGCCTATCCTCGCCGTTAGGTGCCATCACAACCTGAACCGGTTTTGGGTCGTGACATGAATCATCATGACATCAACAAAATCATGACTTCCACTCTTTTGTTCTACATCAGGAGTACCTAATGCAACATCAACAACCCGATGTTCAGCTTCAGTCGAGGAGATAGAGGAACCAGGTTCCTCTGTGCCTTTTGGAGATTCTGTTGCATCTCCTTAGTTGCTTTGCTTGACTTGACCTATGATGACCCAAAAGGGTCATCCTGTGTAAATTTAACTAAAACTGTCTTCCGAGGTCCTGAAAGCCTCCGTAATCTCACTTCGATGTGCGTGCGCAGCCCGGGCGCGTAGCCGGGAAGCTGTTATGTGGAAAATTGATAAAAGGATGTTTTTACAATAATTATTTGATTAAAGTTGACTTTGGTCAACATTTTGGGTAAACGAACACGGACTCGTGATTTGACGATCCCGGAGGGTCCGTAAGAAAATATGGGACTTGGGCGTATGCGCGGAATCGAATTCCGAGGTCCCAAGTCCGAGAAATGAGATTATTTTTAAAATTTGTTTTCTGAAAAATATAAAGACTTTCGAAAATGAATTTTGATGTAAAACTCATTTTACCGGGCCCGTATTATGGTTCCGGAGCCCAGAGAAGTTTTAATATTGTTATTATGTGTTGTTCGTAAAATTTGGTAAGAAACGGACTTGGTTTGACGTGTTTCGGATCAAAAATGGAAAATTTGAAGTCTATGAAGTTTTGAGAAAATTATATAGATTTGGAGTTTAATTCATTGTTTTTGATGTTATTTTGGTGGTTTAATTACTCGAATAAGTCTGTAGGATGATTTTGAAGTCGTGTGTATATTTGGTTTTGAGCAAACGAGTTGGTGATTACATGGTTAGAACGGGTGGATCAAACCTTTTTTTTGCCCATGCAAGCAACACATATTTTATTTTCAGGGAACCAGGTTCCTCATTAGTAGGCCTCTTTTTAACAAAAACTTTGTTTTTCTGTAAAGACTGAATTTTAGTTTTACAAGAGTCCTTGTAATGACCCATTTGACCACAGTGAGTGCACAACCTATTATCAGCCACAGTTACATACTTGCTATGGGGATTATAGGAGGTTTTAGCCTTTTGGAACCCGATTCCTTGCCTGTTTTCACCATTACTCTTGTACATAGATGTTATTACATCAGAGGAACAGATACAATTAAATGACTTATCAAGATCATTTTTAACCCTTTTCAAATCCTCCTGAAGTTGTCTATTTTTGTCAAGCTCAACAACAAGACTTGTTTTAACTTTCTTAAGCTCACTCTCTAGCTCAAGTTGAGCCTTACTAGCCACTTCTTTACCCTTAGTGTTGTCCATCCATTTTTTCGTTTTGATTTTCAACAAGTTATTTTCTCTAGTTACTTCTTCAACTTGTTCCTTAAAATCTACGATGGAAACTACCATATTATCCCTCTCTTGTTCTATGTCACCAATTTCTTCTATTAAATCATTTTTCTCATTAATGAGGCTATGATAGGCATCAATCAACACATTTGTTAAGGACATCAATTTTTTCTTAGAGTAAGTTTTCAAATTTCTTTGAATATCAAGAAAACTTACCTCATCTTCCTCCTTGTCCTCATCATCATCAGATTTGGCCATGAGTGCAAAGATTGACTCATATTCTGAAGATCCATTGTCAGCAACCATCATAGATGTATCTCCTTGGTCATCTTCACCTTCAGATTTACCGGGGGAATTTCCCCAGTCAACCAAAGCTTGTTTCACCATGTTGTCAGCAACATCTCTTCTTTTGAACTTCCTGTCAGGGATCCGGTTCATCTTCGCCACCTTATCAGTGTTGGTTTTATAATGATCCTGTTTATGAAAAGGACAGTCTTTAATGAAATGTCCAGACTTTCCACACTTATGACAACAGTCATTTTCTTTGAAATTCCTGCTGGAACTTCCTTTCTTTGGAATCCCACCATTTTTTCGAATCATCTTTTGGAATCTTCGAGTGAGATACTCCATGTCGGATTCATCACTACTTGAGTCTTTGTTGGCAGCCTTGAGAACCGGGTTCTTCTCCTTCTTGGGCTCTCTTCTTTCAAGATCCTTCTTTCCCTTCATCTCATAAGTTTTGAGATTTCCAATGAGTTCATCAATGGTCAGCTTCTGCAAATCCTTGGCTTCGGTGATAGCATTCACTTTACTTTCCTAAGAACCTGGTAAAACACTAAGTTTTCTGGACCAGCTTGTTTCGTGGGATGACTTCACCGAGGGAGTGAAGCTCATTGATAATGGAGGTGAAACGAGTGTGCATATCTTGAATAGACTCATCCTCCTTCATCTTGAAAAGCTCATAGTCACTAGTAAGCATATCAATTTTGGACTGCTTAACCTGATTAGTTCCCTCATGGGCAGTTTGAAGAGCTTCCCAAATCGTTTTAGCAGACTAACAAGCTGAGATGCGGTTGTACCCATCTGGTCTGATGCCACAAACAAGAATCTTCTTTGCCTTGAAATTATTCTCAATAGACTTTCTATCAGTATCGTTGTACTCTTTTCTTGTTTTTGGGACTGTAACTGTTCCCTCACCAACAGTTTTCATGGGAAAAAAAGGTCCATCACAGATTACATCAACTTTGAGTCCTCAGCCATAATGAAGTCATGCATTCTTACTTTCCACCAACCATAATATTGGCCATTGAATCTTGGTGGTCTGTACGTTGATTGTCCTTCCTCGAACTTTGGTGGAGCAGCCATGTAGACCATTTCTAGGTGTTAACCTTTTAGAAAGAACCTTCTCTGATATCAATTGATAGAAACTAAGCGTTCACCAAACTGTATAGAGAACCTGATTCTCTATAAGTTCCCACCGTAAGTAACAGACTGTAAAACCAAACAGTATAGGAAACCAGGTTCTCTATTTGTTCTCACAGTAAATCGGCAGTAAATAAAGAACACAGAGGAATTTTTCGTGGAAAACTCCCAGCTCAACGGGATTAAAAACCACAACCTACCCTTGTAGGATTTCAACTTCACTACTGAGCAATATTTAGATTACAACCTATTGTAACCTAGGAATTAACCTCTTAATCCCTCATAAACTTGTAACTACACTATTACCAGCCACTTTGTAATAACTCTATTATAAAGACTTAATCACTCACTAACTTGTAACAACACTATTACAAGCCACTTTGTAATAACTCTATTACAAAGACTTTACAACATGACTAACTCTAGCCAAGACACAAACACAAGGGTTTATGATTTACAAAGGGTTCCCTACACATGCTTCTAGCTAAGCTAAGTAGGAATTACAAGTGAAGAACAAAATAACAAAGACTCAACAAACCTAAGGACTTAAGATATCTTCAATCATTTGATCTGGTCCTTGAGGTTGCAGTAGCTTTGTTCTTGAGAGATGTGGTGGCTAGAACTTGAGAGAGTATTTTCTTTTTGTTTGCAAGTGTTCAAGTGATTGTTTTATCTTCCTTGATGTTAATAATACATGTGTGACATCACTTACAAAGATGTAAGCAAGGTAGGTAAAAATCTCCACATAAAGTTGACTGTTGCACTGTTTCTGTACTGTAGCGTGTGGAGGCAGCAACTTTCCAAGTGGAGAGTTGACTTCATACAGTCACCCCAGGAACTGGTAGGAACTTGTTCCCTCAGCTGTTCCTTCGACTCTGAAGAGTTGAGACATATCCCAAACTGGATCCCAACCTGAAACCTTGTGATCTTAAGGTCTTGATAATGTTTAAAGTTGTATACCTGACTGTACGACGACCAGAGGAATTGATCCATATTTGTTCCCTCTGTTGTTCCCTTATCTGATTTCGTTGAGAATTGAACCAGATATCTGACTGGTTACTCTAAACACAAGAGAACTAATTGTATCAGATTCCTTATCTGGTTCTCTCATGAAGTTTGTCAAATCAACAAAACAGAAAACGTATAACGTAACAATTCATATCAGGATCATCCACACAAAATGACATAAAGAGCGACTCAACAATTTCTATCATGATGCCCTCAAAGAACCATGTATTCCTTTTCAAGTGAGAGCCATATATTTAACCTTTCCAATAGATTAGGTAATTTTTCTTTCTTGTATAAGGTAAGGTAAAACTATGTCACTATTCCTTTTTATGTTTGTGAATTATCATTCCAACAATAAAACATCAAACTTTACGATACATTTCACAGCCTTGACTTACTCCCTTTTGGAAATTCTGTTACCATTAAGAACCTTGAGTTAAAATATGTGGTTCCTTCCTATTGTTAAGAAAGGACAAAGGATTATACCTCATTTTTCACTATGACAAACACAAAAAGATAAACCTTGTGGAGGATAAAGCGGGGTTCTGCTAAGTAGGCAGCTACAATTTTCTAAATCACCGATTCCACATCTTGATGACGAGCACTGCAATGAATGTAAATCATTGGCTATCCTTTAAAACTGTTGTGTTATAAGTACATTAAGTGCCCCCCCCATAAGAAATTAATAAGCGGTCTAAATATACACCTCTAAATGTATTGAAATCTTTGCTGGTTAGAAGCAAGAATGTCAGCAATTACTACTTACTCAGCAGTTGAGCACTTCAAATTTAAAACATCATCTTCCTCATCAAATAAATACGGAAGTGAATGTAATGAACCATGATTTTTAGTCTCTATATCTCTATTAAAGAAGCATAGAAATACAGGAAAACTAGATACAAGTAGATTTTATAAATGGAAGGTTATCTGAATTACTTGAAGAAGACAAGAAAAAAAAAAAAAAACAGACCTATAGGCGTTCCTGCCAAGATTGTATGTCTTTTTCCAACCTACTCAAGTCCAACCCATTTGGACCCCTTAGAGGCACTAACCATGGAGCACTCATATCCCAAAAATGCATAGGTTCTCCTCCAAAAATGACTTCTCCGGTCAGGGAACGCATTAGATGTTTACTTAAAATCGGTAGGTCCTTAAGCAGATCCCACATTATCCCCAAGACGTTGGTCTCAAACTAGAAAAGTACATGCTGGAGCTTGAGAAGCTTCTGGTCCAGCAGATCCATAAAATTCACTAGGATAAGCGGTATTATTGAACCAGATAAAACAACAAGCAGTAAAACCAAAGACGGATAAAGACCCTAAACTATAAGATAAGAAAATGAACAAACCTAAAGGCAGAGAGAGGATGGAATCCTGAGAGAAATCACAAGAACAAGGAGGACCTGAAGCCAAAAGAGTAGAGTTGTGCCACAACCTTGGTGGTCTCACAATGTAAAGAACCAAACACAAACCCAACACAACCAATACAAATCTCACACTACACAGCCTTTGCTCTGATGATGAGTGGCCCATAAATGCATTTGGTCTCCTATAACAGGAGATAAAAGCAAAGATTGAATCAATGTCAGATTTTACGGCAAATAAATATGATCAACCACCCAAAAAAAACACAACCACATCTTACCTATGTGAAAACGATCAAGATTTAATTTTAGTCTTCAACTCCAAACATTTGACAAGTCTGAATAGAAACCCACTTTGGAAAAATGGGTGTATTCGTGACCTCCAAAATGTGTAGAAATAAATATTTGCCAGAGCGAGAGGGGCGAAGAGGGGGGGGATGGGTGTTATCAAATCTGATTAGGACTTTTGTCTTCTTGAATCATTTTAGGAAGATTAAGGGTGACCCAGATCCCAAAAATAAGAGAATAAAATGCTTATAACAGTTTTGAGAGAGAAAATCGCCAAAAGGAGAAGGACTCCGAGTATGGGGTGAAGAAGAAGTATCTGCTTTTAATGCAAGAAAAGGGAGTTTTCATCAATACTTTGGACTATTGAACACAAATTTATAATTTAAGGATGTACGGATTTGTTAGACTTCATCTGGAGGAGTAGTAGAAATCCAATTTAAAGAGAGAAAAATCAGATTCAATTGCATCGGAATATTTGGATTCGAGCACTTTAATTGGACCAACTTGGCACTTTGCATGTTTATATTTGTCTCTCCTTTCACTTGCCACAAGTTGCTTTCACCTAGATTATATTTGGGTCAAAATATCACAATGGAACTTTACATTAAATTACATATTTTTGTTATAAATAATCATATATAGCTAGGTTTAGCAAAGCAAGCTTTCTACAAGGAAATGTTAACTTCTCTATCTAAAACTTTTCTGTAAGATGCTCAACAATGGCGGTTAACAGAAGAGAGAAAAGAGACAAAAGGTGGAAGCAATGAGAGACTTCATTGATCAGCGAAAAATTAGAGCTTAGTGATATTTATATGCCTACTACATACATTTACTGTGCTAACCACTAACTAACATATGCTAACTACATTTTAGCTATTGCTCCACTAATACTCTAACTAATTCATTATCTCAACACTCGCACTCAAGCCGAGGGAGAAGCAGGTTTTTCATTCCCAACTTGTCTACTAGATAGTTATATTTTGGCTTATACAAACTCTTTAATTTATAAGTAGATGTCTAGCTGCTCTTTGGTTCCAATGTGTTGTGTTTGTATCTTCCCCTCCATAATTTATTTCTCTAACAAAATGGCGGTCAATATCAAAATATATCCAGCTCTTTCATGGAATATTGGATTAGCTGCAATTTGTATTGCATCTTTGTTGTTACAGAACAACTGCACATGTAGATGTACTTCAGTCCAATCTCTTTACACATTCCAATTAGCCAGGTAATTATAGCCACAGTAGTAGCCATACTTTTGAACCGTGCTTTAGCAGAATTTCTAGAATAATATTCTATCAACGCATCACCAAATTTTACCATGTATCCAGTGACTGATTTTATTGTTTCTATACATTCTCCCCAATCGGATTCATAGTATCATATGAACTGATTGGTTTTTTTGGTTGGTATAAACAATCCTAGACCTGATGTTCCTTTGATATATTTGACATCCCTCGCAGCTGCATCCATGTGTGACTGTTTGAGAGCATATGTTGATTGAGCACTTGAACAACAAAAGATATATCGGGCCTTGTCATTGTTAGATACAATAACCTGCCGATCAATCTCTGATAGTTACTTGAATCCTCAAGATGTCTTTTTGTTCATATTGTACCTATGTTATCATTGTTCATAAACTTGTCAAAGTCCACATAGGTAAGCTTGTATCTGAACTCAAGGGGTGTTTCCACTGGTTTCCTACCTACTAGCCCTATTGCTGACACTAGTTCAAGGGTATACCTTCTTTGGCTCATTAGAATACCCTTCTTGGATCTAGAGAACTAAATGCCTAGGAAATATTTCAATTCTCCCAAATCTTTCATCTTGAACCTAGACTGCAAGTCTTTCCTTACCTTCTGAATAAGCTTCATACTGCTCCTAGTGGCCAAAAGATCATCCACATACACTAGTACAATTAACATATCATAGTCTACCTTTTGTGTAAAGTGGGAATAGTCGTAGTGAGATTGAACAAAACCAATATTATGTAGTGCATTGGTCAGCTTCAAATTCCATTGCCTAGGGGCTTGTTTAACACCATATAATGACTTATGAAGCGTGCACATCTTCTGATGAAACTCCCCTAGATGGAAAATACATATGGAATATGTATGAACACTTCCTCAAGTAAATCACTGTCGCGCCCCCTTTTTCCCCTCTCCTTTCGGATCGGTCAGGGTTTCGACATTATTGGGACAACTCGCTTCCTTTTGGGAAAAGGGGGTATATGAAGGAATTGAAGAGTCGCCACCTAACGAATTAAGGTGCGTTAGGGAACATACGAAGGGTTATTTACAACACATATTTGAATAACTAGAGATTGGGTAAGGGATTGAAATTACTTTAAGGGAAAGGTGTTAGGCACCCCTCAATGTCCACAACTGTGGTTCCCATCCAAACAAGCTTTGTAAATTTTGAAACAAGTAGCACATAAGCAATGAAAACATATAGGTAGAAGAGATAAAAGGTTTCGAAAATATTCGCAGTCTAAGCACACATATGTGCTAGAGTTTAGAAGGTTTGAAGTATAAACACATGTAAAAAGATTTACAGCCTATGCATATATAAGGAATGGGGAGCCCTAAGTTGTTTATCCTATAGGATCAAATTGGTACAATACCCGGTAATCACTCCTCAGGAGAGGGGCTACACGTGGTATTAACGCACCAGTCATCATATCCATATCAACCCTTTCCCACCCCTTAGCGATTATTTAAGCGAGTGTTATTTAGCGATCTCTATGCGTGCTGTTACCCGTCCCTTCTTAATGGTTCTTGAGGAAATTAGGACCTCTACCTATGGGCGGTTCTAGACAGACCCCTAAGGTTAAAAGGAGAAAATACTAGGCGACATGCAAGAACAAATAGGACTTTAGCAGATAAAGGCAGGAAAGAAGAAATTAAGAGGCTCAGTTTTACCTCCACAGATAATGCACATAACCAGCACGTCTCAAACACAAACAAGAGGTATTTTTATTAGACAGGACCCTAAGTCATGATGTCTAAGTGAATATCAAAACACAGAAAATATTCAGCTTTTATAAACTTAGAAGCAGGGGCCCTAATAAGTTTGCCTACTGATTTTAAGCCTGTTAACCATTAAGCAGTAAACACAAAGTTCCAGTTTTATAAAGGTTGATTACCTAAGGCTTGCCTAGGTGTGGGAGTAATGCATAATAATCATCAGAGTTAAAACGGTTTAGAAGTTGTTATACCTAAAGCATGTTGTTCTAAGTGTTACAAAATATGCAGGGATTATTTCCAGTTTATTTAAAACAAGTTGGTCAAATTTGACGCTGTCTTGTGTCTTTTTCATGCATCAGTAATTTAACTAGGCGTTTTAAACGAGACCTTAGAGCTTGGTATCTACTACGTACATAGAGATGCAGAATGATTAAGATATGATTCCTAAAAGCATGATCTCTAAGTGCATATAGATTTGCTGAGTTTTTTAGCAAGATTTGTGTAGTTCACATTAATTATCCTAAGCACAGGATTTCTAAATGATAAACGTAAACATGCAACTGTGTGAATGTGATGTTGAAGCAGTACCTAAGGACATGGTGTCTAATGCAAGGGGAAGGATTTGTAAAGGCATGAATGCACATGAGTAACAACTCTTTGTTAATGCTATTATTTATCCAAGAAACAGGACTTCTAAGTTATAAAAAATAATATCAAATGAGATGCTGAAACAGTAGACATGAAACCTAAGAACATGGTGTCTAATGCATGATATACTTAGAATGAATTGATCCTAAATATGGATTCTAATGCACGTATAGGAAATGTAAGCCTAAGGCATGGTTTCTACCTATTGATACTGATAACATAGATAGCTACCCTCCCCGTTTCACTAGCCATCCCCAATATTCATTTACAATAATTATTACAAACCAATATTAAATGAATTACATAAGTAGATAAAGAAAATAAGAAGTTACACTATAGGGAGCCTGAAAACAGGCCCAGATCTCCAGAACCTCAAATGCCCAAATTGTTTCATAGATTTTCTCATATCCGGGTGTGTCAGAGTTCCCTAAGGACCTCAAGGGATCCTGGGCAGTGCTCACACCCAGATTTCACAACCATAATTGAGTAAGTGCCGTGTGGAAGCGCCATCTCCAATGCATTAGAGTTTAGAGGGATCTCATAGGGATCCCTAAGCAGTCACACATTGGAGGGGCAAAACTTAAGGACCTAAGAGTGGAGTGAGAGTGCTTGACATAGTTTTGAAAAGGTTTTAGTAGGAAAATAGTGTTGGAAGAGACTTAATTGAAAATGTTTTAGTAAATAAGAGAGAGTTGTTCTGTAAAATAGTTTTTGGCAAAAGCAGTTAATAATCAACAAATACAGTTCAGCAACAATAAAAGAACAACCTTCACACATGGGTAATGGGGATTGGGGACAAATAGAGCACGTATAGTAAGCATATAACAGGCAGAGGTCCCTCGCAATTGGTACAGGTAGTAAGACATAGGTTCAGGAGTGCTAATTTAGAGTCATAACTATAGAATCACAAATGTGCTAAGGATTTCATGGGGTTGGGAGGTAGTATAGTATCAACACAGTATGAAGCAAAACCAACACAGAATCATACAAGCTTAGGGTGCAGACTACTTTACAAAGAAAAGTTCATACCAGAACCCAACTAGAGTAAGATCACATTGAGACATACTAAAAGGGGGGAGGTAACATATTCATTCTGATCCTAATGGAGTATTATATAACATAACATGCGAGATAGGCAGGAATGTAAACATATAAACTACAGGTTGCACAGCAAAACCATAGATAGAAACAAACTTGAAACAAGATAAACTGAAGTAGTAAAAGAAACATATTGTTTTTTGGGACTTGAATTGAAATCAGGACATACCAGTAGAGAAGATAGAAAACACAAAAGTGAAAGATAGGAGAGAACAATAATTAGATTTGGCTTGTAGCCGGCTAATTCAGAACAATAGCAAGTAACAAAGAAAAAAAGCAGCAAGCTTTGAGTGTGAGAGATAGTTTTGAACCAATATGTTTGTGTCTTGTGTTAATGAGAGAGCATGTATATATAGTCTGAAACTAGGTAGAAAATAAGGTAAAAATCAAAGTCATGTAGTAATTATGGAACTAGGTATCAATTAGTATAAAATCAGTAAAGGTACCCCATTTAATTAAAGAGTTAGCTTCAAACGGTAATAGATAGGTCACAAATAAGGAAGGAAATCATATAGGGCTGGAATATAACAAATAAGGGAATAATTCCTCATAGTGCAAGTATAGGACATGTAATTAAGTCTAGGTTCAGAAGATTCTAATTAAGGAAAATACATATGAGTCAATTGACAGTATAGTCGAACACAGAGTAAGGCAAGAAATAAACTAAAGGTCAGAAAATAAGTAAGGAAATCATCGCAAGAGATTAGTGAAGGATATCAATCAAAGGGAATCAAGGATTCAAAAATAAAAGATAGTACTGATTTAGGGGAAATTACCATAAATCTTTATGGACAAACGGAATAAACACACACTAGGCAAGAATAGGCAAAAAATCAGAAACCCTAATAGCACAGTAGTAAAAATCACATAGAATCAGAGATTCAACTAAAAAATAGTAATGATTAGAGGAACTAACAGAACAAACATAGTATGTGCGGAATAAGAAAAAATCAGAAGCCCTAATGAATATAAAATCACAGAAAACTCAGAACGTTCATGAATAATAGACATGCGAACAAATTAAATGAACAAATAACCAAGGACAGCCTCAGAACCCATGATTAAGACCAAGAACTAGGGTTTACAGCATAATAAACCAAATAAAGGGGAAATACTTAAGTAAATCGTTCGAACATGGTAAGAATCGTAGAATAATACTGAAAATCAGAAGGAAAAGCTATTTTGAAAAGGATTTAAGAAACCCTAGTTTGAAGATAAAGAGGCATTTTTGAAAAATCGGAAAGATCTTTAAGGAAAATAGTAAAATAACTCAGAAGGCTCTTAGATCTGTTACAGATCAGAGAAGTCAAGAGCTAAAATTAGGGTTTCATAGAGAGATAACTCAGAGATAGAGAGAACCGGGCTTAGAAACCATAGTTAGAAAATAGAAAGATCTTACTCGGACGGCCAAGGGTGACCGGAGAACAGCATGAAAAGGCCATGGGTGTGATTTGAACCGCCTTTGGTTATCTTGAGGACCTTAGGGTAGCAATAATCCAGCGTGTGAAGGAGCCATGAAGGCTAGGGGTGGTGGTGGAACCACCATTGTTACCGGCGAGCCAACGGCCGACGAGTATGAGCAGGGTTTAGCAGAGTGAGCTTGAGAGAGATGAGAGGAGATGACGGCGGAGAAAAAATGAGAGAAGGAGAGAATGAGGGTTTGGGGAGGTAGTCTCTTAGGTTAATTTAGGTAAGAATTATTCTGGTCCGTTGATCAGAAATGATCAACGGTCCAGATTAAAATGGGAATTGGGTCGGGTAGGATAGTGGATTGGGCCTGGGGTATTTTGACTGTTTTAATCAGGTGGGTCTGGTTTAATTTAGGCTAGAATTAAAAGAAAAAATGGCTATTTGTTAAATACCCAATTCAATTAATTAAAATAATTTATAAAAATAGCTAATAATCATAAAAATAGATTTCATGCATAACAAATAATTTAAAATGGTTATTTAGTACTTTACAAATACAAATGACTAAGTTTTGGGTAAAAATGATATAAAATCATGTGATTGGGATATAATTGCAAAGTTATTGCAATTATAGCTAAAAAGGTGCATATTTGGTTAATTATGAAATAATTAGGCTTAAATAGGACCATACATAATAAATTAAATCAAGAAAGGCTTTTGCAATCATTTGTGATGCAATTTTATAATTATTTATTGGAAATAAATGGGTAAATTAATGAAAATATAGGAAAATTATGGAAAAATATCAATTACCATTAATGCATGATTTTGAAGGTATATATGCAATTTTAAAATATTTTGGGAAAAATTGGGTATCAACAACTGCCCCTCTTTACCCAGAATGGATGAAAGAGTTGTCGGGTAAAGATATGATGACCAATATTTACCGAGCGAAACGGTTAGAGAGATTTAGGGTCGCGCCCTGGTTTCTGAGCTGCCTACATATCCCTTGTTTTACAAGAATCAGGCCGTATGTAGTTCCGGATTCATCGGCGATACGTTCCGGTGAAATCATCACAAGAACGGACGCAATATCTAGGGGTGAGTGTATGACGGTTTGCGGGGTATCGGGTTTGGATATGGCTTGGAGAACTGGAGCGGGATCGCTCCTGCTGGGGTAGCCGTTGCTCGCCGGGTCACCTGCAAACAAGAGTACTACAAGCATATATTCTGCGTAAATTTAAACATGATGTAGGTTTCCGTTGGACTATGAATGTTGTCTTCGGACGGTTAGGGATGACGTCCTTAGACCATGATGTCCTGGGCCATGAATTGTTGATGAAAGATTCACAGGCCATGAAATGGTGTTCTCGGGCCATGAGGATGGTGCCTACGAACTATGACGCCTTTGAATAATGATATGCAAATTTGAGAGATCCTCAGACCATGACATGGTGTCTTCCGACTATGAGGATGATGTCGTTAGACTATGACTCCTTTGGACAAGTTGACGATATTTCAGCCCATGAAATGCAATAATATGATGTCCACAAGACAAAGCTTAGTCTTGCGAATTAAAGGGCAAAGCTTAGCCCGAAAGAGAAGAGAAGTATAATGCTTGAGAGACAACGCTTAGTCTCGGTGAAAAAGAGTAAATTGGAGGCAGAACTTAGCCTCATGCAAGTATGGAGACAGAGCTTAGTCTCGTGCAAAGGAAGGCAGAGAATAGCCTTATACATAATGGAGGCAAAGATTAGCCTCATGCAAAAGAAGGCAGAGAATAGCCTTATGCAGATGGAGGCAGATCTTAGCCTCATGCAAGCTGTGGAAGGCAGAGATTAGCCTGATGCTGAATGAAGGCAGAGATTAGCCTTATGCAAATTAAGGAAGATCTTAGCCTCATGCAAGATGTGGAAGGCAGAGAATAGCCTTATGCAGAATGGAGGCAGAGATTAGCCTCATGCAAGATGTGGAAGGTAGAGAATATCCTGATGCAGAATGAAGGCGGAGAATAGCCTTATGCAAGATGTGGAAGGCAGAGATTAGACTTTTGCAAGATGTGAAGGCAAAGAATAGCCTGATGCAGAAAGAAGGTAGAGATTAGCCTTATGCAAATGGAAGCAGAGCTTAGCCTTCATGCAAGATGTGGAAGGCAAAGAATAGCCTGATGCATAATGAAGGCAGAGATTAGCCTTATGCAAATGGAGGCAGAGCTTAGCCTCATGCAAGATGTGGAAGGCAGAGATTAGCCTGATACAGAATGAAGGCAGAGATTAGCCTATGCAAGATGTGGAAGGCATAGAATAGCCTTATGCAAAAGAATAAATGGCAGATGATAGTAAGATTTCTTAGCTGGTGGAAAATTGCGGTATTGCGATTATTGCGAGAATTATGACTGCGGAGCATGTTATCTTTTGTGCTGATAGCAAATGTCGGCAAGTGCGATGGTCTCGAGAATTGTGACTTCAAACATGTTCGTTCTTTGTTCCTGCATCTAAAGAAAGATCGTGAGTTCTGTAGATGGGGAAGGTTGGTCGTATCCTTGCTGGCTTTGCTTTAATCGTTCTGCTCGGTCTTGATGATCCTGTTTATATCATCGGGGTAGCGTTTGCTAAACAAAGATATTTATGAAAGAAAGCATGCACGCTTTCGAAAGACATAGTATAAAATGTATTTTAAGAAATTTAGATGAACCGACGACCGTGACACGGTTCAAGACATTGCAACTTCTCATGCTACGGAATTTTGAGGGTCCTCCTCAAAATGCTGCCGCAGTTAGATGGGTTGACGACTTTGACTGTTGCGCATACTGCGATCGGGTGACCTTGCTTCGGAATTTTGAGGATCCTCCTCAAAATTCTGCCCCAGTTTCCAATTGCGGGGGAAATGAGATTTTTATTGAATTGTGACCGAACCCATAGGGCTGCCTACGTATCCCCTCTTAAATGGGAATCAGGCCAGACGTAGTTCAATTTACATCACTTGGGAAAGCATAAAGTATTACACATAGTACCGTTTGACTGCATCTGAGTTAATTGGTTTTGGCCAGATTTCTCTGTCCATTTCTGCAAGTATAAGTGCTCCTCCCGTCAATACTCGGTGAACCATATACGGACCTTTCCAGTTGGGAGAGACTTTCCCTTTGGCTTCATCTTGATGTGGAAAAATCTTCTTTAACACCAGCAGCCCCGGTGTGAACTGTCTTGGCTTAACTCTTTTGTTGAAGGCTCTGGTCATTCTTTTCTGATAAAGTTGACTATGACATATTGCATTCATCCTTTTTTCTTCTACGAGGGCCAGTTGATCATAACGACTCCTTACCCATTCTGCATCGCTGAGCTCAGCTTCTTGTATAATTCTTAATGAAGGGATCTCCACTTCGGCAGGAATAACGGCTTCCGTGCCATAAATCAGCAAGTAGGGGGTTGCCCCAGTTGATGTACGGACTGTGGTGCGGTATCCCAGTAAGGCAAATGATAACTTCACATGCCATTGTTTGTGCTTCTCTATCATCTTTCTCAAAATCTTCTTGATGTTCTTGTTGGCGGCTTCTACAGCTCCATTCATTTGAGGTATATAGGTTGTGGAATTCTTGTGCTTGATTTTGAAAGTCTCGCACATGGCTTTCATCATATCATTGTTTTAATTGGAACCGTTATTGGTGATGATTGACTCTGGGATTTCGAATCGACAAACAATACGGTCGCGAACAAAGTCTGCCATGACTTTCTTAGTCACTGCTTTGTAAGATGCTGCTTCGACCCATTTGGTGAAATAATAAATTGCTACTAAGATGAACTTGTGTCCATTTGAGGCGGTAGGATCGATCGGTTCAATGATGTCCATTCCCCAAGCGGCGAACATCCAAGGTGAGCTTGTTGCATTGAGCTCGTTTGGGGGTACCTTTATCATATCTGCATGTACCTGACATCGGTGGCATTTCCAGACATACTGGATGCAGTCCATCTCCATGGTCATCCAGAAATAACCGGCTCTGAGTATCTTCTTTGCTAAGACAAAACCATTCATATGTGGGCCGCAGGTCCCAGCATGTATCTCCTTAAGTAGCTTAGAGACTTCCTTGGCATCAACACATCTCAGTAATCCCAAATCGAAAGTTCTCCTATACAGGGTTCCTCCGCTATGAAAGAAATTCTTGGACAATCTCTGAAGCGTGCGTTTCTGAGTATGATTTGCAAGCTCTGGGTACTCTCCCTTTGAAAAATACTCCTTGATATCGTGGAACCATGGTTTTCCATCTGCCTCTTCTTCAACATGGGTACTGTATGCTGGCTGGCTATGGATCTTTACTAAAATATGGTTGATGAAGTTCTTATCTGGATGTTGTATCATGGATGATAAAGTGGCCAATGCATCGGCAAACTCGTTCTGAATTTTGGGAACGTGCCAAAATTCTATCTTTGTGAACTCGTCGTGATGCCCTAGAACACAGCCAAAAGCTCCATCTAGTACTACGAGGTAAAGTAGCAAGGGTCTACCTGGCTCTGGCGGTACCAAGATTGGCGGTGTTGACAAGTACTCCTTGATTCTGTCGAAGGCCTTTTGAAAATCCTCGGTCCATTTGGTTGCAGCATCCTTCCTCAGCATCTTGAAGATTGGTTCACATATGACCGTGGACTGGGCTATGAACCGGCAGATGTAGTTAAGGCGCCCCAGGAAACTCATCACATCTTTCTTGTTCTTTGGCGGTGGTAACTCTTGGATGGCTTTGACCTTTGATGGATACAATTCTATTCCTCGACGGCTGACGATGAACCCAAGCAATTTTCCAGCAGGAACCCCGAATGCACATTTCACGGGGTTTAGTTTCAGGTTGTATTTCCGCAACCTGTTGAAAAACTTCCTCAGATCTTCTATGTGGTCGGTGGCTTTCTTGGACTTGATAATGACGTCGTCCACATATACCTCGATCTCTTTATGTATCATGTCGTGGAAGATGGTGGTCATAGCTCTCATGTAGGTGGCCCCAACATTCTTTAGGCCGAATGGCATCATCTTATAGCAGTAGACACCCCATGGCGTAATGAAAGCTGTTTTCTCAGCGTCTTCCCCGTCCATCAAAATCTGGTGGTAACCAGCAAAGTAATCCACGAACGACTAAAGTTCATGCTTAGCACAATTTTCAATCAGGATGTGTATGTTTGGAAGAGGGAAATTATCCTTTGGACTGGCCTGGTTGAGATCCCGGTAGTCGACACAAACCCTGACCTTTCCATCTTTCTTAGGCACTGGCACGATGTTGACTAACCATGTCGGATATTCAACCACCCGGAGAACCTTGGCGTTGATTTGCTTGGTAACTTCCTCTTTGATTTTCAAACTCATATCAGGCTTGAACTTTCTGAGCTTCTGTTTACCGGCGGGCACATTGGATTGGTTGGCAGCTTGTGAGCCACAATGGATGTACATAGACCAGTTATGTCATCGTACGACCATGCAAATATATCTTCATATTCTTTCAAGAATTGTGTGTATTCATCCTTCTCTGATGGTGATAAGTGAATGCTGATGCGAGTTTCTTTGACATTCTCTGAATCTCCCAAGTTGACAATCTCGGTTTCGTCCAGATTTGACTTAGGTCTATTCTCAAAATCCTCAACTTCTCTGAAAATTTCATCAGGTATGATATCATCCTCTTCTTCTGAATCCCTGTCCTTTTATTGCATTGTCTCGTTGCATATCACAGTCATTGGTTCATCAAGACAGGAAATAGTAATGATGTATTGAAAGAATTGATAAAAATGGTAATAATAAATATCGATTCATTAAAACATAAAAAAGCTTTTGATAATTTAAACAAATATTTTGGAACATTGAAGATCTGATTGCAAAAATGGAAATGCGAAAAGGAAATCATTAGCAAATAAAAAATAAAAATAGACAACGCTTGTTCAGCCTTGCTACCCCGGGACTCGTCGGACCCTGGATGTTCTGACAGTCCAATTCTTATGGAATGATCCTTTGCTCAGGGCTTGGATGGAAGGGCCTTCTTCCTCCTCCTCCTCAACAATGACGCAACAGTCCATATCATCATCTTCCACGAATAGATTCTTCAAGGCTGCCAATGCTTCTTCTTCTTCTTCTGATCCCCATATCATATCGGTCTACTGAAACGTCTGCACCAGATGTGGTATCGGCTATTCCAATGAGTAATAAGGACCGCACCATGGTGGAGACCAGTTCTTGTACTCTTTACCAGTATATTTGTATCCCAGGCCAAAAGTGGTGCCATGGCGCTTGAGCTGTATTGGCTTGGAGATCCCTTGAAGGTTCTTGCCGAGTCCTCTGCCAGGCTCGTACCCACTCCAGTTCAGTATGATTTCAATATTACTATCCCACCATTTGTCTTTATCTATTGCATTGACCCGCTCGATGTAGTGGTAGGTTTCTCCACCGGCCTTCTTCTTCCCTCAACCACCGAGATGGTTTGGCGACTATAAATAGGGTTGCTTCCATCTCTATGAATGATTACTTCTTGGTGGTTCTATTCGAACTTCATTGCCTGATGTAAGCTTGATGCCACAACCCCAGCGGCATATATCCATGGTTGTCCCAATAACAGGTTATAGGATGCCGATATATCTATCACCTAAAAATCAACCTCGAACCATGTAGGTCCCATTTGCAAACATAGACTGATTTCACCAATGGTAGACCTCTGAGAACCGTCGAAAGCTTTTACATTCATAGACCCTTCTCTGATCTCGTACAACCCCTTGCCCAGTTTCTTGAGCGTTGTTAATGGACAGATGTTGAGGCTGGATCCCCCGTCAATCAGAATCCTGGTGATGAAGTAGTCCTCGCATTTCACAGTGATGTGTAGTGCTTTGTTATGACTTAACCCTTCAGGCGGCAGCTCGTCCTCATGGAAAGTGATCTTATAAATCTCCATCACTTGACCTACCATATTGGACATTTCCCCGTAGGTGATGTTATTTGGCACATACGCTTCGTTCAGCACTATCATCAAAGCATTCATGTGCGTCTCTGAATTCTGCAGCAATGACAGAATGGATATCTGGGCTGGGGTTTTGTTCAACTGATCGATGACTGAGTATTATTTAGCCTCCACCTTCCTCCAAAGGTCATCTGGGCTTGTCTCAATGATGGGTGGTCTATTGGAAGCCTGCTTGCTAGACTCTGCCAAATGTTCAGGTGTATAGACCCTGTTGGTCCTTTTCATTCCCTGTGCGGCAGTGGCTTCTTCTATCTTGACTTTACCTTTCCTTCTTGCCTCAACTACGTAATCCCAAGGTACAGCGTTAGTGTTGAAATAAGGCGTAGTTGACACCGTCACTGTGATTGGTGCATCTACTTTCACTTCAAATGGAATAGGTGCCTTAGTAGGTGGCATTACTTTGGCCTTAAATGCACAGGTGCATCTGCGGGTTGTGGCGTTTCAAACTTGAATGTGGCTGACGTAGCTACCTCAACATCTTCGGATGGCTGAATCTGGACTATGATAGGATTAAGAATGACTGTTGGCTTCTTTGGATCATCACCTTCTATGATCGACCCCTCTGGGTCCCAATCTTCTTATATTTCTATCATGTTGTTGCATCCACCCCTATGGTCTGGAATCGGATTGTCGCAGACATTGGGAGTATCTTCCTTTGCTTGAATAATCTTATTATCAATCAAAGACTGAATCTTATCTTTCAGTGAGCGGCATTCATCAATTGTACGCCCCTTCATGCTGGAATGCTATGCACAAGTCTTATTTGGATTGACCCATTGAGAGGGATTCTCAGGGGTTAAAGCAGGGACTTGGGTGGCCTTCGGTAAAAATTGGGTCGAGGTCTTGGAAAGTTTTGGCGAGCAGGGGGTGGTTGGAAGTGAGATGGTTGAGAGTTGTATGCATGATAAACAGGAGCTGGTTGGGTATATCTGGGAGAAGTAGGATGATAGGTAGGTGGTAGAGATGAGTGATATGTTGGTGGAGGTGCTGACTGATATGTTGGTGGGGGTGTTTGGTATGTGAGTGGAGAAGTTCGGTATACCAATGGGGATTTGGGTCCCTGTGCAACCATTACCGTTCCTGCATCTTTCTTCTTGGATATGCCACCATATTGCAGGGCCTTGTTCGTGGCCTATAGAGCTTCAAAATTGGTAACCATTCCGCTTTTAATCCCTTCTTCAACTCTCTCACCTAACTTGATGATGTCAGAGAATTTGTGGTTTTCAATCACCATCAGCCGCTCATAATACTGCGGGTCTTGTGCCTATACAACGAATTTTTAATGTGTTCTTCATTTAGGGTAGGCCTGACCTTAGCTGCTTCAGACCTCCAACGAGTAGCATACTCACCGAAAGTTTCCGTGGGCTTCTTTTTAAGATTCTGAATATAAAATACATCTGGAGCATTCTCCGTATTGAACCTGATTCGGTCCATGAAGTCTGACGCCATGTTCACCCAATTGGACCACTTCTTAGGTTCTTGGATGATGTACCAAGACAAAGCATCCCCTATGAGGCTCCTCATGAATAACTTCATGCGAATCTTTTCATCTCTTCCCACTCCAACCAATTTATCACAATAGGTCCTCAGATGGACCCTAGGATCACCTGTACCGTCGAACATCTCAAACTTAGGAGGTTTGTAACCCTCGGGTAGTTCAACATCGGGTTGTATGCAGAGATCTTCATAGTTCAGCCCCTCAACTCCCTTACTTCCTTCAACACCTTGAATTCGGCTAGTCAGCTTCTTGAGTTCTTCAGCCATATTCTTGATAAACATATCCTTCTCACTAGATTCAGATGTGTAAGAAATGGGTTGGGTGGAGTGAGGTAGAGTCTCCATGTAGATGAGGTTGTTATGATGGCCTGGCGCCTGGGTATATAGGGTGTCATTTGTGGAGTTTTATGGTTCAGGGATGATCAATGGGGTGTTTCTCGGAGTATGGCAAGTGTTGCATTGTGGCGGAATAGTCAGATTTTTCGGTGGAGTTGTATGGTGATGGGTTGTGGGAGGATTCTGTTTGCTTGGTGTGTTCTGAGGAGGTATAGGGTTTTGGGTGTTTGGATGATTGGCATATGGAATACTGAGTGAGAAGGATAAATTTTCCAAATTCCGGACAAGCTCAATCTCCCCTTGGAGCTTCAACAACCTTTTCTCAAGTTGCGACATAGCGTCGTTCTGGACCTGAGTACCTTAACTGTCAGAATCTTCTGTTCGTTCAGCTGTCACTGTGTTTTCTTTCCTGATATTGCTCAAATCTTCCATTTTTCCTTTGCCTTTGCTTTTTCCCTTAGGTGGACTAGGAAGAGGAGAAGGCGGAGGGCCCCAGGATCTTGTGTAGTATGATGATGATGCCAGAATGCACGAACCAACCTTTGGGGAGGGGAATAATCAAAAGAAAGAAAACAAAAACAAAAACAAAAGGTAGCCAAGTCAGTGAGGATCATGAGAAAATATTGCAGTATTTAAACACATAGTGCAGGAATATAAAGCGTGTCCAAATTTGGGGAGCCTCATTGTGCCCAAGGTAGGCCTAGAGACAAGTTGATTTAGAGAACTTAGATGCAAAAATGCCTCATTTCATTAATATAAATAGACGATTCCAAAACGACACTAAAAATAATAAGCAGGAAATAAAGTCATTAATGGCCATTGGCCTTATTACATTGATAAAAGCAAAAAGGAAAATCTATCCTACTTGATCCCAGATGGACCTTCCCCAGATTCGGCATCCTTGATCCCACCGAACAAGTTCCCTAGATCACGCAGTCCCAGCAGCAAGTACGCTCTGGCCAGATGTCCTCCTCCATTTCCCTCAGCTTTCTAACAGTCTTCGACCTTTTTGATGATTTTACCTTCCAGCTCTACTATGCCCCGCTCCAAGTATTCCAGCTTTTTGTTGGAACGGATGGCCATGTCTTTTCATTCTTCGATCAACCTTTTGTTGGTTTCATGTATCTCACGGTGCTCATTCTCAGACTCGTGGATCCTCTTGCGAAGTCAATTGTACTTTACCTAAGCCTCGGCACTCTCGTCTATGATTCTATGGCCTCGGCTGATCCCTGGTCTGCCTAACCCATCCAAGTCGTCTTCTAACCATCCTGGGTAGAAAGGTGCACATCCAACATGGTACCTGTCTGGTTCAATTGTGTTCTTATCCATTATGATTTTATAGTGCCATATGTGTTGGTCTTGGCACTTGTAGGGAATATGATCATCTTGGAAATTGGCTCGAAAATGGCTCATCTTGTCGACCCTTGGCACAACTTGCTTTTTGCCTGCTTGTCTCATGACTCAGATAGGAACGTAAGGATATATCCCCCTCAACCCAATTAGCACTAGGTGTGGTGCATCTCTGGAACTGACGATGAATTCATCCGTTGGCAACCACTCGAACATCCACTGTACCTGCTCCTCAGTGAGATTATCAAAGAATTCTACCCACTCCTTGCCAGTCTCTGGCTGGGCAAACCTGTCAGGAATATATGTCATCCGCTTGGGGTGATGGAAGGAAATGTGATCGTTCCACGCCCTTCGCGGAAGTTCTTGGCGGTATTGGCCCTTTTGGGGATGTTCTAAGAGCCATAGTTTTAGTAACATATTGCAGCCCTCGAAGTGCTTAGCTCCTCTTTGACAGCATTTTAGAGCTCGGTAAATGCCTGCTATGATCATTGGGACAATGCTGAAGGCTTGCCCGTCAATCCCCTCCATCAAAGCCTTGGTTACCATGGCTACCTAGTATGGATCCTTTCCTTCTTTGTTAGAAATACTATCAATCCCAAAAAACATGCAATGAATACAAATACCCTACGGTGGATATGTCCCAAAGATGTAATGGAAAATTCGTCGTGGTAGGTGTGGTATGATTTGTTGTGACCGTACCTTTCATATAAATACTCAAAGGGTATGTATGACTGTTTCAAACAATCTAACTCAGTGTTCTTCTTCAGACCCATCATTTTCAGAAAGCCCTTGCCTGTGCGGTTTTCAGGTATCAGCAACCCAGGGGTTTCCCAGACTAACCCAACTAATCCTCCTATTTCTTCTAGCAGCGGTGTCATCTCAATGTTCCCAAAACGGAACACGGCTCTTTCATTATCCCAAAATAAGGTGGCAGCCTCAATCAACATGTTGTTGGGTTGGATGTCCAGGAGAGACGGTAAGTTACCCAGGTATTTCTTGACATGTTTCTTATCACTTGAGTGAAGATCCTCCCACCAGTTTAGGAGAATTGGAGGGATGTTGATGACCATGCCGAATCTAGGGACTTCGTGCCGCATATTTCTGCAAGACAAACATTGTTAGGCCCTTACCCCCGCCAGACTCGACTATTTATACATTTATGATTAGCATACAAGCATTTAGTTCTCCAAATAAATGCACAAAACATGATTATGTCTGTTGGCATTATGAAAACCCGGTGGACTTTGGACAAGGCTGTCTTAAAGGTTTATTGTGCGGACAACACATTAACCCAGCTAGGTTTGACCATGATGCATGTATAGTATAATAGAGTAAGGTTTCTATGGGGTTTTAGACTGGTATCCTTGAGCGGACAACTCAAGGGGGGAGGCACATAACCATCGACTGCACCGCTGATCGACTGATTTACCGCAAATAAGCCTTTTTCCGAATTTAGGGGTGATATAAAATAGGAAGAGCGCAACCACTCATCAAGCGTTGCTATAGGATTTGTATTGGCACGAGTGGAATATGATGTTGAGCATGGTTATGCAACAATAAATAAGCAATAAAAGCATGTAGTCATGTATTTGCACGTTATGAAAGCGGTAAATACAACAATTGTAATTTAAAAAGTGATTACAAAGGGAAACAAGGAAACATGCCAGTTTTGCTTTTGAGAAAGGTTAAATACTTGAAAGAAATAAACAATTAATTGCACATAAAGGGAAAGTGAAAGGAATGCAAATATTAATGAAGTAAAGGTACATATTCACAAAGCAGTTTGAAGTGGTAAAAGCCTAAGATCTCCAGCAGAGTCGCCATGCTGTCACGCCCCCTTTTTCCCCTCTCCTTACGGATCGGTCAGGGTTTTGACATTATTGGGATAACTCTCTTCCTTTTGGGAAAAGGGGGTATATGAAGGAATTGAAGATTTGCACCTAACAAATTAAGGTGCGTTAGGGCACCTACTAAGGGTTATTTACAACACATATTTGAATAACCAGAGATTGGGTAAGGGCTTGAAATTACTTTAAGGGGAAGGTGTTAGGCACCCCTCAAAGTCCACAACTGTGGTTCCCGGCCAAACAAGCTTTGTGAATTTTGAAACAAGTAGCACATAAGCAATGAAAACATATAGGTAGAAGAGATAAAAGGTTTAGAAAAGATTCGCAGTCTAAGCACACATATGTGCTAGAGTTTAGAAGGTTTGAAGTATAAACACATGTAAAAGGATTTACAGCCTATGCATATATAATTAATGGGGCTCCCTAAGTTGTTTATCCTATAGGATCACATGGGTACAATACCTGGTAATCACTCCTCAGGAGAGTGGCTACACGTGGCATTAACACACAGGTTATCATATCCATATCTACCCTTTCCCACCCCTTAGCGATTATTTAAGCGAGTGTTATTTAGCGATCTCTATGCGTGTTGTTACTCGTCCTTCTTAATGGTCCTGGAGAAAATTAGGACCTCTACCTATGGGCGGTTCTAGACAGACCCCTAAGGTTAAAAGGAGAAAATACTAGGCGACATGCAAGAACAAATAGGACTTTAGCACATAAAGGCAGGAAAGAAGCAATTAAGAGGCTCAGTTTTACCTCCACAGATAATGCACATAAACAACACGTCTCAAACACAATCAAGAGGTATTTTTATTAGACAGAACCTTAAGGCATGATGTCTAAATGAATATCAAAACACAGAAAATATTCAGCTTTTATAAACTCAAAAGCAGGGGACCTAATAAGTTTGCCTACTGATTTTAAGCATGTTAACCATTAAGCAGTAAACACAAAGTTCCAGTTTTATAAAGGTTGATTACCTAAGGCTTGCCTAGGCATGGGAGTAATGCATAATAATCATCAGAGTTAAAACGGTTTAGAAGTTGTTATACCTAAAGCATGTTGTTCTAAGTGTTATAAAATATGCAGGGATTATTTCCAGTTTATTTAAAACAAGGTGGTCAAATATGAGGTTGTCTTGTGTCTTTTTCATGCATCAGTAATTTAACTAGGTGTTTTAAACGAGACCTGAGAGCATGGTATCTACTACGTACATAGAGATGCAGAATGATTAAGATATGATTCCTAAAAGCATGATCTCTAAGTGCATATAGAATTGCTGAGTTGTTTAGCAGGATTTGTGTAGTTTACATTAATTATCCTAAGCACAAGATTTATGAATGATAAACGTAAACATGCAACAGTGTGAATGTGATGCTGAAGCAGTACCTAAGGACATGGTGTCTAATGCAAGGGGAAGGATTTGTAAAGGCATGAATGCACATTAATGCTATTATTTAGCCTAGAAACAGGACTTCTAAGTGATAAAAAATAATGTCAAATGAGATGCTGAAATAGTATACATGAAACCTAAGAATATGGTGTCTAATGCATGATATACTCAAAATGTATTGATCCTAAACATGGATTCTAATGCACGTAAAGGAAATGTAAACCTAAGGGATGGTTTCTACCCATTGATACTGATAACATAGATAGCTACCCTCATCGTTTCACTAGTCATCCCCAATATTCATTTACAATAATTATTATAAACCAATATTGAATGAATTACATAAGTAGATAAAGAAAATAAGAAGTTACATTATAGGGAGCCTGAAAACAGGCCCACATCTCCAGAACCTCAAATGCCTAAATTGTTTCATAACCTTTCTCATATCCGGGTGTGTCAGAGTTCCCTAAGGACCTCAAGGGATCCCGGATAGTGCTCACACCCAGATTTCACAACCATAATTGAGTAAGTACCGTGTGGAAGTGCCAACTCCAATGCATCAGAGTTCAGAGGGATCTCATAGGGATCCCTAAGCAGTCACACATTGCAGGGATAGAACTTAAGGACCTAAGAGTGGAGTGAGAGTGCTTGACATAGTTTTGAAAAGGTTTTAGTAGGAAAACAGCGTTGAAAGAGACTTAATTGAAAATGTTTTAGTAAATAAGAGAGAGTTGTTCTCTAAAACAATTTTTGGCAAATGCAGTTAATAATCAACAAATACAGGTTCAACAACAATCAAATAACAACCTTCACACAGGGGTAATGGGGATTGGGGACAAATAGAGCACGTATAGTAAACACATAACATGTAGAGGTCCTTTCCAATTGGTACAGGTAGTAAGACATAGGTTCAGGAGTGCTAATTTAGAGTCATAACTATAGAATCATAAATACTCTAAGGAGTTCATGGGGTTGGGAGGTAGTATAGTATCAATGCAGTATGAAGCAAAACCAACACATAATCATACAAGCTTAGGGTACATACTAATTTACAAAGAAAAGTTCATACCAGAACCCAACTAGATCAAGATCACATTGAGACATACTAAAGGGGGGGGGAGGTAACATATTCATGATGATCCTAAGGGGGTATTATATAGCATAACATGATAGATAGGCAGGAATGTAAACATATCAACTACAGGTTGCACAACAAAACCATAGATAGAAACAGACTTGAAACAAGATAAAGTGAAGTAGTAAAAGAAACATTTTTTTTGGGACTTAAATTGAAATCAGGACAGACCAGTAGAGAAGATAGAAAACACAAAAGTGAAAGATAGGAGAGCATAGTAATTAGCCTTGGCTTGCAGCCGGCTAATTCAGAATAGTAGCAAGTAACAAAGAAAGAAAGTTTTAACGACCCAACTGATCGTTTTGCGTATTCGGACCCCATACCCCCAAATAATACTTTCCGTAGTGGTTTATCGTGATTTGTGACTTTCGGGGACGGGTGGTTCGGGATTTGGAAGTGTTTAGAATAGTATAGGAACACCTTGTTCCTTAAGGTTGGCTTTTAAATTCAAGTTTTACTTCGGTCAACATTTTGTGTAAATGACCTCGGAATTGAGTTTTGATGATTCCAGTAGCTTCGTATGATGATTTTGGACTTGTACGTATGTCCAGAATGGGTTTTGGATGACCCGGGAGCGTTTCGACACCAAATAGCGAAAGTAGAGTTTCCTTAAGTTCATAATTTGGGTTGGAATGTGTTTTTGTGTTATCGAGGTCCGAACGGAATTTCGAGATCGGGAATAGTTCTGTTATGTCATTCATGACTTGCTCGCAAAATTTGGTGTCATTCTGAGTAGTATAGGTCGGTTCGGCGCATTGAAACCGAATTCTAGAACTCTAAGTTCAAAGTTTGATTCAATTTGGTTTTAGGGTTGGATTCTTAGTTCCGTTGTTGTTTTTCATGTTCCGTAAATTTGAGCAAGTCCGTATCGTGAATACAGACTTGTCAGTGCCTTTGGACGGGGTCCGAGGGGCTCGGGTGAGTTTCGGACCCCTCTATCCAAAACACCAGATTTTTCTGTCTGGTTTCCTTCTCTGCGATCGCGGGTGTCCTGTTGCGATCGCATAGAAGGAATGGGAATGGGGGTGAGAATTGACTTGTGCGATCGCACAGGTCTACCCGCGTTAGCACTAGGTTGGGTTGTGGCCTGGCCCAGCCAATTGCTCTCTACGATCGCATACACCTCCCTCACGATCGCATAGGCCTGTCAGATAGCCTTCCGCGATCGCATGCTCCCCGTCCGCGGTCGCACAGTAGGACCTTTAGGAGCCCAGGCCAGTTACTCTCCGCGATTGCAAGACCCTGTCTGCGATTGCATAGTAGTCTTCAGGGGCCCAGGTTCTATACTCTATGCGATCGCACTTAATGGGCAGCTGGGCAGTGTGTTCTTAAACGGGACTTAGTCCAATTTTAGCCATTCTTTCTGAACTTGTGGCGATTTTGGGAGCTTCCAAAGAGAATATTTCGTCTAGAAACTGAGAGGTAAGTGAATCCCACAATAAATTAAGTTGAACACTCGAAATTTAGGGTAGATTAACACACTAATTAGTGGTAATTCATGGATTAGAGTAAAAAACAAGGGTTGATGAATTTTAGGGAATTTCACCTCTTTTCTACCGTGAAATCATGCAAAAACTCTATAATAATGATCCTTAGGTTATGGGTGAGTGATTTCTTCGATAATTTCCGGAATCCGAGCATGTGGGCCCGGGGGTGTATTTTGGGATTTCTTGAAGAATGATGAATTAGCTAAACTAGAAGTAGAATTTCATACTTTTGAGTGTGTATTAATGTATTTAAATAATATTTTGCTAGTTTCGAGTCCTTGGGTGACAAGTTTGGAGTTTTGGACACGTTCTTGACCCGGGAAGTAGATTCTACGCGAGGTGAGTCTCCTTTCCAACCTTGTAAGAGGGAATTTGTCCCCATAGGTAAATGTAAACGATTGAATTGTCCTTATTTGCGGGGGCTACGTACACGCAAAGTGATGAGAGCCCGTGCGTAGCTACTACTCTGTTGTGTCGGGTATAATTTAGGATTTCACAAGCATGCCTTTATGTGCCTTACCTGTATCTTTACATGTGTTCCTGGTTGCTTATTATCTTTGAAATTGACAAGAGGATATTAGGAAGCTATGTGTAAGTTTAAGTGCTTAAATCTCTGAATTCAAGAATAATCCATGATAAATTCCTGAATTTCCTTACAAATTATGTGTATGTCTACGAGCACCCGTGTCGTATGTATGATTCGCGAGCGGGGTAGCCCCATATTTATGTCAACCGCGTCGCATGATCGATTCGCGAGCGGGGTAATGGATGCCTCTATGGTTTGTGCCGCTCGACCCTCGGCAGTGCACATTTATTTTCGCGTCGCTTCGGCATATTATGTGCTATGTATTTGACTGAGAGCCTCGTAATTATTAAATAAATTACTCCACGTGTAAGGGGAACTTGAGACTTTTGTGATAATTACTATTTGACTTATGAGAATAAATTACAGTTTTATATATTTGATACTTCATGCCTTAGTGATTTTCATGACTATTCTTCCTGTCTAGCTTTATTTAATCATATTATTGGTTATTGACCCTAGTAAGTATCACGTCTACCTCTCTTCACTACTTCTTCGAATTTAGACGGGATACTCACTGGGTACATATTTGTTTATATGTACTCATGCTACACTTCTGTACTTAATTGTACAGGTTCTGAGGTTGTCGCACCTGGTCACTATTCAGGTGTCCGTCATTGAGAGTACTATATGGATTAGAATACACGGTGAGCTGCTCTTCCCGGCGTTTCTCAGCAGCACTGTGGGGTTTATATTATTTTTGGATATTTCTGTGTACACCTTTCTGACAGTTGTACATCTATTTTGTTTATTTTGTATATTCCACTAGTCGCCTGTGGACTTGTGACACTAGGTCTTGGCACACGTAGTTGATTAGCTAGTATTATGCTACTCTGTATATGCTGGCAAACGATTTTTGAATTACTTTAAATCAATTTGCCTCACTTCCTCACTTTCATGAAAGGATTTCTTAAATTAAAACTGGATAAGTATTTGAACATCTCATTAATTTAAGTAGTTCCGTTAGCGAACTAGTGTTGGCTTGCCTGACTCCGGTGTTGGGAGCCATCACGACCTGAATAGGATTTTGGGTCGTGAAAACATGGTATCAGAGCCCTAGGTTCACGTAGGTCTCACAAGTCACAGGCAAACCTAGTAGAGTCTCGCGGATCGATACGGAGATGTCTGTATTTATCTTCGAGAGGCTATATGGTGTTAAGAAACCTCTCTCTATTCCTATTCTAACGTGCAGTCGATGGTTTATTAAATCTCATTCTTCTATTCTCTCACAGATGGTGAGGACTCGTGCAACTGATATCCCAAACCCGACAGATGCCGCTAACCCCGCCATCCGAGGTAGAGGGAGAGGCCGGGGTAGGGCACTGGCTCGAGGTAGGGGACGAGGGCGTCCTAGAGTTGCTCCACTAGCACCCCTAGAGGATCTTGTCATTGAGCAGCAGGATAAGGTGCCTCCAGCAGATCCTGCCCCAGCAGATTTTATGACTGCACCAGGCTTTTAGGAGGTCATGGGCCGTATGAAACGGTTCATGGATACTATGACCCAGGCTGGTTTATTTCTAGCGGATCCTTCCACATCTCAGGTAGGAGGGAGAGTTCAGACCCCTACCACCCAGGCTGCAGGTCATGCTGCGGCAGTATATCAAACTCCGGGTACTCTGCCCGTGGGTGGAGCACAGCCAGCAGTATCACCGGAGCTTAGACCAGCCGCGGACGGCGATCCGCAGAAGTTACTTGATAGATGGACTCAATTGCACCCTCCTATTTTCGGAGGTTAGAGGGGCGAGGACGCCCAGGAATTTATTGATAGGTGCAGGGACAGACTGCACAACATGAGGATTTTGGAGTCCCATGGAGTTGATATTTCACTACTTTTCAGTTAGAAGGCAGAGCCCGCAGATGGTGGCAGTCATTTATCCTTGGTAGGCCAGCAGGTTCCCTTCCTCTCATATGGGAGCAGTTCACTCAGCTATTCGTGGACAGGTATATTCCACCCTCTGAGAGGGAAGAGCTGCGGTATCAGTTTGAGCAGTTGGAGCAGGGGTAGATGTCAGTGACGGACTACGAGGCTAGATTTTCAGAGTTGTCCCGCCATGCCCTTATGATTCTTCCTACCGATGCGGAGAGAGTGCGGAGGTTTGTAGCTGGATTGCACTCAAGTATTAGGGCCAACATAGCCCGAGAGGTGGAGATGGGTACTCCTTATCAGCTTGTGGTCGAGATAGCTCGCCGGATCGAGGTTTACCTATCGAGGGGCAGAGAGAAGGGTCAGCAGGATAAGAGGGCTAGATTTTCTGGAGATTTCAGAGGTTCCCCAGCCAGGGGTAGAGGTCATTTTGGTAGAGTCCAGCCCAGCAGGCCTCCATATTCAGCTCCACCACCACCTTCTCGGGGTGCTCCAGCGAGACCCTATTTCAGCGCCATGCCGAAGAGTTCTTACCGCCCACCAGCCATTCAAGGTTACTCCGGCGGGTATTCAGGTCATCAGGGTTCTCCCAGTCCCTACTTCAGTGTTATGCCAGAGGTTTCTCACCGTCCCCCAGCTATTCTGGATTCTTCTTCTTCAGGGCAGTAGGCCATGCCTCCAATGAGATGCTATGAGTGTGGGGATTCAGACCACATGAGGAGGACTTGTCCTAGACTTCGGGGCAAGGCTATCCAGTAGAGTTATCAGCCTACATACTCAGCACCGGCGCCCCGTCCACCTAGAGGTGGAGGACAGGCTTGTAGAGGTCGTCCCAGAGGTGGAGGCCAGACATGGGGAGCTCAGCTAGCTCCTATTCAGTCCAGCGGGGGTTAGTCTTCAGGTACTCCAGCCGGATTTTATGTTATCCCGGCCCGAGCAGATGCAGTGGCCTCAGATGCCGTGATCACAGGTATTATTTCAGTATGTGGTAGAGAGGCGTCAATGTTATTTGACCCAGGATCTACTTATTCATATGTGTCAGCCTTATTTGCTTGTTTTCTGGATGTTCCTCGTGAGTCCTTGTATTCTCCTGTATATGTGTCCACTCATGTGGGTGATTCTGTGGTGGTAGACCGGATCTATCGCTCTTGTGTGATCACCTTCTGTGGTTTTGAGACTCGAGCGGACCTTCTATTGCTCGATATAGTTGATTTTGAGATTATCCTAGGCATGGATTGGCTATCTCCTCATCATGCCATCTTGGATTGCCATTCCAAGGCGGTTACTTTGGCCATGCCCGAGTTGCCTAGGCTGGAGTGGAGAGGTTCCTCAGTTAGTGCAGCCAGTAGAGTTATTTCCTTCCTGAAGGCTCGACATATGGTCGAGAAGGGTTGTTTGGCGTATCTTGCTTATGTGCGGGACACCACCGCCGAGTCTCTGACTATTGATTCAGTGCCAGTTGTTCGAGAGTTTACCGATGTCTTTCCTTTCGACCTTCCAGGCATGCCTCCGGATCGGGATATTGATTTCTGCATTGATTTAGCTCCAGATAGTCAGCCTATTTTCATTCCCATGTATCGTATGGCTCCTAAGGAGTTGAAGGAGTAGCTCGAAGAGTTGTTGGCTAAGGGGTTTATCAGGCCGAGTGTATCGCCGTGGGGTGCTCCAGTTCTATTTGTGAAGAAGAAGGATGAGTTTATGCGGATGTGTATTGATTACCGCCAGTTGAACAAAGTTACTATCAAGAACAAGTATCCACTGCCGCACATTGACGATTTGTTTGACCAGTTACAGGGTGACAGGGTATTTTCTAAAATTGACTTGAGATCAGGCTATTATCAGTTGAAGATTCGGGCCTCATATGTCCCGAATACTGCTTTTCATATGAGGTATGGCCACTATGAGTTCTTAGGGATGTCCTTTGGCTTGACTAATGCCCCAGCAACATTTATGGACTTGATGAACAGGGTGTTCAGGACGTATATTTATTCCTTTGTCATCGTCTTAATTGATGAAATTTTGATTTACTCACGTAGCCTGGGAGAGCACGAGCATCATTTGAGAGTTGTGCTCCAGACGTTGCGGGAACAGAAGCTATATGCTAAGTTCTCCCAGTGTGATTTTTTGTTGGATTCCGTAGCATTCTTGGGACATGTGGTATCTGGAGAGGGTATCAAGGTTGATCCTAAGAAGATTGAGGCAGTTCAGAGTTGGCCACGTCCTACTTCAGCGACGGAGATTAGGAGTTTCTTGGGTCTAGCAGGCTACTACCGGCGATTTGTAGAGGGCTTTTCATCCATTGCAGCCCCATTGACTAGATTGACTCAGAAGAATGCTCCATTTTGGTGGTCTGACGAGTGTAAGGCGAGCTTTCAGAAGCCAAGACGACATTTACTTCGGCACCAGTTCTAGTATTGCCTTTCGGTTCGGGGATGTATACGGTATATTGCGACGCTTCACACGTTGTCTTGGGGTGCGTATTGATGCAGGAAGGGAGAGTTATTGCTTATGCTTCGCGCCAGCTGAAGGTTCATGAGAAGAATTACCCTATACACGATTTGTAGTTGGCGACGATTGTTCATGCTCTTATGATTTGGAGGCATTACTTATATGGGGTGTCTTGTGAGGTTTATACAGACCACCGCAGCTTGCAGCACTTGTTCAAGAAGAGGGATCTTAATTTGAGGCAGCGCATGTGGCTTGAGTTGCTGAAGGACTATGACATCACCATTCTTTATCATCCGGGCAAGGCGAATGTGCTGGCAGATGCTTTGAGCAGGAAGACGGAGAGTATGGGCAGTTTGGCTTACATTGCAGCGGAAGAGAGACCTCTAGCCTTGGACATTCAGTCCTTGTCCAATCTCTTGGTGAGATTAGATCTTTCAGAGCCTCGTCGAGTTCTTTCACATGTGGGTGCTCAGTCTTCATTATTGGGAGAGATTAAGGCTCGGCAGTATGATGATCCACGCTTGGCAGAGCTACGAGAGACAGTGGTTCAGGGTGGTGCCAAGGAGGTTACTATTGGCGAGGATGGTGTTTTGCGACTTCAGGATCGTTTGTGTGTTCCTAATGTTGATGGACTGAGGCAGAGGATTCTTGAGGAGGCACACAGTTCGCGGTATTTTGTTCATCCTGGTGCTACGAAGATGTATTGTGATTTGAAGCAGCATTTCTGGTGGAGACGAATGAAGAGGGACATTGTGGAGTATGTGGCTAGGTGTCTTAATTGCCAGCATGTTAAGTATGAGCATCATAGGCCAGGAGGCCTACTTCAGCAAATGCCCATTCCTGAGTGAAAGTGGGAGCGCATTACTATGGACTTCGTGGTTGGGTTGCCTCAGACTTTGCGGAAGGTTGACGCGGTTTGGGTCATTATGGATAGATTGACCAAATCAGCGCATTTCATCCCTCTGGCTACTACTTATACTTCTGAGAGGTTAGCTTAGATCTACATTTGGGAGATAGTCTGGTTGCACGGCGTACCGGTGTCCATTATATCAGATCGAGGACCTCAGTTCACCTCGCACTTCTGAAGAGCATTGCACAGAGAGACGGGCACTCAGATAGATCTCAGCGCAACTTTTCATCCACAGACTGACGGTCAGTCGGAGCATACAGTTCGAATATTGGAAGACATGCTCAGAGCAAGTGTGCTTGACTTTGGAGGACAGTGGGACCAATTCTTACCTTTGGCCGAGTTTTCTTACAATAATAGTTATCAGCCCAGCATTGAGATGGCTCCATTTGAGGCTTTGTATGGTCGGCGTTGCCATTCTCCCCTTGGGTGGTTCGAGCCTGGCGAGGCTAATTTATATGGTATAGACCTGGTGAGAGATGCTTTAGAGAAGGTGAAGTTAATTCAGGAGAGGCTCCGCACAGCACAGTCCAGACAGAAGAGCTATGCGGATCAGAGGGCACGTGATATATCATTTATGGAGGGAGATAAGGTTCTGCTGAAGGTTTCGCCGATGAAGGGCATTATGAGATTCGGGAAAAAGGGCAAGTTGAGCCCGAGGTTTATAGGCCCTTTTGAGGTATTGAGGCGAGTTGGGGAGGTTGCTTATGAGCTTACTTTACCTCCTAGCTTATCAGGAGTCCATCAGGTTTTCCATGTATCCATGCTCCGGAGATATCACCCCGACTTCTCTCACGTGGTCGATTTCAGCAGTATTCAGTTGGATGAGAGATTGGGCTACGAGGAGGAGCCAGATGCTATTATTGGTAGACAGGACCGCCAGTTGAGGTCTAAGAGAGTTTCAGCTGTGAAGGTCAAGTGGCGGGGCCAACCAGTCGAGGAGGCAACTTGGGAGTCCGAGGAGGACATATAGAGCAGATATCCACACTTATTCATCACTTCAGGTACGATTCTAGACCCGTTCGACGACGAACGTTTGTTTAAGTAGTGGAGAACGTAATGACCCAACTGGTTGTTTTGCGTATTCGGACCCCGTACCCCCAAATAATACTTTCTGTAGCGGCTTATAGTGATTTGTGACTTGCAGGGACGGGTGGTTCGGGATTTGGAAGTGTTTAGAATAGTATAGGAACACTTGGTTCCTTAAGGTTGGCTTTTAAAGCCAAGTTTGACTTCGGTCAACATTTTGAGTAAACGACCTTGGAATCAAGTTTCGACGATTCCAGTAGCTTCGTATGATGATTTCGGACTTGTACGTATGTCCGGAATGGGTTTGGGATGACCCGGGAGCATTTCGAAGCCAAATAGCGAAAGTAGAGTTTCTTTAAGTTCATAATTTGGGTTGGAACGTGTTTTTGTGTTATCGAGGTCCGAACAGAATTCTGAGACCGGGAATAGTTCCTTTATGTCATTCATGACTTGCTCACAAAATTTGGTGTCATTCCGAGTAGTATAGGTCGGTTCGGCGCATTGAAACCGAATTCTAGAACTTTAAGTTCAAAGTTTGATTCAATTTGGTTTTGGGTTGGATTCTTAGTTCCGTTGTTGTTTTTCACGTTCCGTAAATTTGAGCGAGTCCTTATCGTGAATACAGACTTGTCAGTGCCTTTGGACGGGGTCTCGAGGGGCTCAGGTGAGTTTCGAACCCCTCGGCGTTAAATCCAAAACACCAGATTTTTCTGTCTGGTTTCCTTCTCTGCGATCGCGGGTGCCCTTTTGCGATCGCATAGGAGGAATGGGCTGGGGGTGAGAAATGACCTGTGCGATCACACAGGTTTGTCCGCGTTCGCACTAGGTTGGGTTGTGGCCTGGCCCATCCAATTGCTCTATGCGATCACATACACCTCCCTCGCGATCGCATAGGCCTGTCAGATAGCCTTCTGCGATTGCATGCTCCCCGTCCGGGATCGCAAGACCCTGTCTGCGATCGCATAGTAGTCTTCAGGGGCCCAGGTTCTATACTCTCTGCGATCGCATTGACCCAGCTGCGATCGCACTTAATGGGCAGTTGGGTAGTGTGTTCTTAAACGGGACTTAGTCCCGTTTTAACCATTGTTTCTTCACTTGTGGCGATTTTGGGAGCTTCCAAAGAGAAGCTTTCGTCTAGCAACTAAGAGGTAAGTGAATCCCACTATAAATTAAGTTTAACACTCGAATTTTAGTGTAGATTAACACACTAATTAGTGGTAATTCATGGGTTAGCGTAAAAACCTAGGGTTGATAAATTTTAGGGAATTTTACCTCTTTTCTACCGTGAAATCATGCAAAAACTATATAATAATGATCCTTAGGTTATGGGTGAATGATTTCTTCGAAAATTTCCGGAATCCGAGCATGTGGGCCTGGGGGTGTATTTTGGGATTTCTTCAAGAATGATGAATTAGCTAAACTAGAAGTAGAATTTCATACTTTTGAGTGTGTATTAATGTATTTAAAAAATATTTGGCTAGTTTCGAGTCCTTGGGTGACAAGTTTGGAGTTTCGGACACGTTATTGACCCGGGAAGTAGATTCTACGCGAGGTGAGTCTCCTTTCCAACCTTGTAAGAGGGAATTTGTCCCCATAGGTAAATGTAAACGATTGAATTGTCCTTATTTTCGGGAGCTACGTACGCGCAAAGTGATGAGAGTCCGTGCGTAGCTACTACTCTGTTGTGTCGGGTATAATTTAGGATTTCACAAGCATGCCTTTATGTGCCTTACCTGTATCTTTACATGTGTTCCTGGTTGCTTATTATCTTTTAAATTGACATGAGGATATTAGAAAGCTATGTGTAAGTTTAAGTGCTTAAATCTCTGAATTCAAGAATAATCCATGATAAATTCCTGAATTTCCTGACAAATTTTGTGTATGTCTACGAGCACCCGTGTCGTATGTATGATTCGCGAGCGGGGTAGCCCTATATTTATGTCAACCGCGTCGCATGATCGATTCGCGAGCGGGGTAATGGATGCATCTATGGTTCGTGCCGCTTGACCCTCGACAGTGCACATTTATTTTCGCGTCGCTTCGGCCGTACGCTTCGGCATATTATGTGCTATGTATTTGACTGAGAGCCTCGTTATTATTAAATAAATTACTCCACGTGTAAGGAGAACTTGAGACTTTTGTGATAATTACTATTTGACTCATGAGAATAAATTGCAGTTTTATATATTTGATACTTCATGCCTTAGTGATTTTCATGACTACTCTTCCTATCTAGCTTTATTTAATCATATTATTGGTTATTGACCCTAGTAAGTCTCACGTCTACCTCTCGTCACTACTTCTTCGAGTTTAGACGGGATACTCACTGGGTACATATTTGTTTATATGTACTCATGCTACACTTCTGTACTTAATTGTACAGGTTCTGAGGCTGTCGCACCTGGTCACTATTCAGGTGTCCGTCATTGAGAGTACTATCTGGATTAGACTATACGGTGAGCTTCTCTTCTCGGCGTTCCTCAGCAGCACTGTGGGGTTTCTATTATTTTTGGATATTTCTGTCTACCCCTTTCATGCAGTTGTACATCTATTTTGTTTATTTTGTATATTCCACTAGTCGCCTGTGGACTTGTGACACTAGGTCTTGGCACACGTAGTTGATTCGCTAGTATTATGCTACTCTCTTTATGCTGGCAAACGATTTTTGAATTACTTTAAATCAATTTTCCTCACTTCCTCACTTTCATGAAAGGACTTCTTAAATAAAATCTGGATAAGTATTTGAACATCTCATTAATTTAAGTAATTCCGTTAGCGAACTAGTGTTGGCTTGCCTGACTCCGGTGTTGGGCGCCATCACAACCTGAATAGAAATTTGGGTCGTGACAAAAGCAGAAAGCTTTGAGTGTGAGAGATAGTTTTGAACCAATTTGTTTGTGTCTTTTGTTAATGAGAGAGCATGTATATATAGTTTGAAACTAGGTAGAAAATAAGGTAAAAATCAAAGTCATGTAGTAATTATGGAACTAGGTATCAATTAGTATATAATCAGTATAGGTACCCCCTTTAGTTAAGGAGGTAGCTTCAAACGGTAATAGATATGTGACAAATAAGGAAGGAGATCATATAGGGTTGGAATATAACAAATAAGGGAATAATTCAGCATAGTGCAAGTATAGGACATGTAATTAAGGCTAGGTTCAGAAGATTCTAATTAAGGAAAATACATATGAGTCAATTGACAGTATAGTTGAACACAGAGTAAGGCAAGAAATAAACTAAAGGTCGGAAAATCATCACAAGAGATTAGTGAAGGATATCAATCACAGGGAATCAAGGATTCAAAAATAGAAGATAGTACTAATTTAGGGGAAATTGCCATAAATCTCTATGGACAAACGGAATAAACACACAATAGGCAAGAAGAGGCAAAAAATCAGAAACCCTAATAGCACAGTAGTAAAAATCACATAGAATCAGGGATTCAACTAAAAAATAGTAATAATTAGAGGAACTAACAGAACAAACATAGTATGAGAGGAAGAAGCAAAAATCACAAGCCCTAATGAACATAATAGGGTAAAATCACAGAAAACTCAGAACGTTCATGAATAACAGGCATGCGAACAAATTAAATGAACAAATAAGCAAGGACATTCTCAGAACCCATGATTAAGACCAACAACTAGGGTTTCCAGCATAATAAACAAAATAAAGTGGAAATACTTAAGTAAATCGTTCAAACATGGTAAGAATCGTAGAATAATACTGAAAATCAGAAGGAAAAGCTATTTTGAAAAGGATTTAAGAAACCCTAGTTTGAAGACGAAGAGGCATTTTTGAAAAACCGGAAAGATCTTTAAGGAAAACAGTAAAATAACTTAGAAGGCTCTTAGATCTATTACAGATCTAAGAAGTCAAGAGCTAAAATTAGGGTTTTAGAGAGAGATAACCCAGATATAGAGAGAACTGGGCTTAGAAATCATAGTTTTAGCCGGAAAATAGAAAGATCTTACTCGGACAGCCAAGGGTGACCGGAGAACGGCATGAAAAGGCCATGGGTGTGAGTTGAACCGCCTCTGGTTATCTTGAGGACCTTAGGGTAGCAATAATCCGGCATGTGAAGGAGCCATGAAGGCTAGGGGTGGTGGTGGAACAACATTGTTACCGGTGAGCCAACGGCCGGCGAGTATGAGCAGGGTTTAGCAGAGTGAACTTGAGAGAGATGAGAGGAGATGACGGCGGAGAAAAAATGAGAGAAGGAGAGAATGAGGGTTTGGGGGGGGGGGGGTAGTCTCTTAGGTTAATTTAGGTAAGAATGATTCTGGTCCGTTGATCAGAAATGATCAACGGTCCAGATTAAAATAGGAATTGGGTCGGGTAGGATAGTGGATTGGGCCTGGGGTATTTGGACTGGTTTAATCAGGCGGGTTTGGTTTAATTTAGGCTAGAATTAAAAGAAAAAATGGATATTTGTTAAATACCCAATTCAATTAATTAAAATAATTTATAAAAATAGCTAATAATCATAAAAATGGATTTCATGCATAACAAATAATTTAAAATGATTATTTAGTACTTTAAAAATACAAATGACTAAGTTTTGGGTAAAAATGATATAAAATCATGTGATTTGGCTATAATTGCAAAGTTATTGCAATTATAGCCTAAAAGGTGTCAATTTGGCTAATTATAAAATAATTAGGCTTAAATAGGACCATACATAATAAATTAAATCAAGAAAGTCTTTTGCAATCATTTGTGATGCAATTTTGTAATTATTTATTGGAAATAAAATGCTGGGTAAATTAATGAAAATATAGGAAAATTATATAAAAATACCAATTGCTATTAATGCATGATTTTGAAGGTATATATGCAGTTTTAAATATTTTGGAAAAAATTGGGTATCAATAACCACCTTGAAGAAATGCATTATGGACATCAATCTAAAAAACATACCAACCAGATGCTGCAGCCGAAGTCACTACAGACCTTACAATTACCACATTTTCTACAAGTGAAAAAGTCTTCTTTTAGTCTAGCCCATTCAGTTGGTTGTGCCCCTTAGCAAATAGTTGAGCTTTATACCTTTCCACCTCCCCTATAGGCTTGTACTTCACTTTGACGACCCATAGAAACTTTACACGAGAAGATCAACAATTGTTCGGGTGTGATTATCTTCAAGAGCTTTAATCTCAGATTTCATAGCATCTATCCACTCGGGATCAGTGTGAACTTTTGCATATGATCTAGGCTTAAGTACAACTACGTAGGCAGCAAAGGATGCTCTATAGCCAGGAGGACAGCTTTTCATAGCTGACATACTGAGAAATAGGATATGTGTAGGAGGATCCTTTGGACTCTACAACATAATCTTTAAGCCATATTGAAGGCTTAGAATTTCTAGAAGACTTCCTTATATTAAGTGGAGCCATAAGAGGAGTAGGATTCAATGAATAGGAATGTTCACAATAATCAGGCAAGGGAGGCACATCAGCTGAGGAAGGCCTTGCATCAGAAGGAGACTCTCTAGCAAAATATTCAAAAAGTTGTGAGTCAGGCTTAGGAAGAGTGATGTCATCTTCTCTGAATTTCTGATCAGGAAATAATGGATAATCATTAGAAACCATATGTTTAAAAGGACATATCTTTTACTTAACAATGGTGTCTCTACTAACAAAGAAAACCTTATTGTGGAGGTCATACAAAATATATCCCTTTTGTACATAGGAATATCCAAGATGTACAATTAGAACTATTCTAGGACTGAACCATTTTTCTTACATTTGTTGCATAGCATAAACTTCCAAAGACTCTCAGGTGTTGCAAGGATGGATTACTCCGGAACATCATCTCAAAGGACGAGACCCCTTTCAATAAAAACATCAGTTAATCTGTTGAGCAAGTAGAAAATAGTGGTGACACCTTCACCCCGGAACTTTAGTGGAAGAAAGACCTAAAATCTCAAGGCTCTTTCCATATCGATGATAGATATGTGTCTTCTTTCAACCTCGCCATTCTATTAAGTATTATATACACACGAGCTTTGATGAATGACACCATGATCCTACAATAAACTAGGTACCTGCTCATTAAATAATTCAGTGTCATTGTCTGACCTTAAACATTTAACTTTGCAAGTGAATTGATCTTGGAAAAATATCAAATAATGCTTCAAAATCACTACATATTCGGCCTTGATATCCATTAAAAATATCCAAGTGTAACTAAAGAAAACATTCACCGGAGTCATAAAGTATCTCTTACGACCATGAGTTGGGACTCTATATGGCCCCCATATGTCAGCATGTATAATAGAAAAAGGATAAGTATAGCAAGAATTACTACTGGAAAAGACAATATAGTTTGTTTATCAATAGGACAAAAAATACAATAATGGTCTATAGTTGAGCATTAAGCAAACTACTTGTTCTCTTCAGAACCTTCATAGGTGCATGCCCTAACCTCTTATGCCACATGGAGGTAATAGTAGAACTCTCGTCAACATTAAAATAGAATGTAGTAGTATTATTCATACTAAAACCACTATCGTGCTGGATTCTGATCTAAGAACCTCACCGAACCTTCCTATCTTGATGGATTGAGAACATAGTGACCACACTCTTATTTACCAATCCCCACCACCTTCCTACTAAAAAGCTTCTAAAAGACACAAAAATCAGGAATGAAGGCAACAAAGCAACCTAGTTCCTTTTTAATCTTTGAAACTGATAGTAGATTGTATTTGAACTTTGGAATACATAAACATTCTTCCCTGACTTATCTTTGAAGATTGAGGATTCACTAATGTGATTAATGACATATTGTTCACCAATAGGTTGGTGAACCTTATTTCTGTCCAAATTTTTCAACTCATTGATCTCTTTTAGCAAGTTGTTCACTACCCAAAATCCATCTAGTCGTGATGGCACCTAATCCAACCCACTATGTAAGCCAACTAACAATCAACACAATTCAAATGAGAATGATAAAAAAATATAATTAATTAACTTAAATTTCTATACAATATCCCAAGGTCCGGTAGTACAAGTCATTAGCCATTGAGACTTAGATTTACAAAGCTAGTATGGATATAAATACAACATCTATTTGGAATATACATAAACATATTACAAATCTAAAACTACCAAGGACAAGAGGCAGTTATATCCGGAAAGTAGGTACATTTTCTATCCAGCTCCCGCCATACACATCAGCTTCAGCTCCAAGATTTGCACGCAAGGTGCAGAAGTGTAGTATAAGTACAACCTGTTGGCCCAAGAAAGAGAATAGTTTTGAAGATTGACAAAGAAACTCATAAATGAACCAGGTCCATCACTGGTAGACATATACACATGCAGAGTCAAGGCACGTGAGATGCACATGCAGGAGATAAACGTATTATGGAAGAATAGGTACCTCCTGATCGAAAAGATTCAAAAACGATAAGGAGAAGGACTCCTTACTCAATAAGAACATTATCTAAGATAAGGAGGGATTTAGGAGTTGAGATTGACTAGAACTCTTCCACCAAGGAAGAGTAGCATTAGGATTATAGTTAAGTATTTATCTACTAACCCTATATATTGCAGAATGTTCTTATTGTATAGATACGCATAAAAGCAGAAGTTAAACGTGAATTGAGAGCAAAATAGCAAGGCAATTTTGCAAGCAGTTTGTGTGAGATTTGAGTGTGCAAACTTGAAGCTACTTGAACCAGCTAGAAGAACCAGTTCCAATTGTCTGTCTTTTAGTCTAGTTCATTTGTAGTAGGTGGTTTTATCTTGTACCTTTCAGCTTTATCTAGAAGCATTTGTAATAGGTATTTGTGTTTTCAAGTTAAAGTTAACTTGAAGTTGTCGCAAACAGTTAGAGGCTGGTTTGCCATAAGGGATTAGAGGTAGTCCTAGGTTTACAAAAGAGTTTTTGTAAATGCAGTTTTGGCTCACTGATTTAGTAAAGAGTTTTTGGAAAATCTTACTGGGAAGTAGGTCGTGGTTTTTTCACCTTTTGAGCATGGTGTTCTCCATGTAAAAATCCTCGTGTTATTTAAATTCCTGTACTTATTGTTCCGCAATAGTAGTAGTAAGAGCACATAGAAGAACTAGGTCCTTATATAATACGTGCACGCAAAAAATTGGACACCACACAAATCACCCCCCCCCCCCCCCCCCCTCTTGTGTGGTATTGAAGTATAAAACATCAATTGGTATCAAAGTAGGTTATCCTTGAAGAGGCTAACACCTTAGGAGAAGATCAAGATGAGTGCACCACCTGGGAACTGGGAAAGACAATCAACTGCTAGGTCACCACTCTTCAATGGCCAGTACTACTCCTAGTGGAAGAACAGAATGAGAGGCCACATAATTGGAGAAGATTACGAGCTATGGTACATTGTTACTGATGGTCCTTTGGCTACCATGAAGAAGAATGCTTAATGAGTACACGTGCCAAAGACAAGAGCTGAGTGCATTGTTAAGGACTTGAGAAAGTGGGAGAAGAATGGTAAGGCTCAGAAATGGCTTGTGTGTGCACTTGGTCCAGACGAGTACAACAATATTCAAAGATGTACTACTGCTAAGGAAATTTGGGACACTTTGCAAGTGGCTCATGAAGGAACACCTCAAGTGAAGAGGTCCATAGGTACTCTACTATATTCTCAATATGAGAATTTTACTATGAAGGAAGGAGAAACTATCCAAGAGATGTATACAAGGTTAACCACACTAAGTAATGAACTTAAGTCTCTTGGAAGGATTCTTCTTGAAGAAGACAAAGTTGAGAAGATTCTGACAACGGTTCTGCCAATTTCTTGGGAAAGAAAAATCACTGCAATTCAGGAATCGAAGAACATTGCAACTCTTAAGCTGGATGAGTTGATTGGAAATCTCACTACCTATGAACCTAGAAGGCAAACCACGAAGATGGATTTTCCCAAGAAGGAAAGAAGCCTGGCACTCATAATCATTGAAGGTGCTGATCTGGAGGAAGATGAAATGGATATGAACACCAAGGTCTTCAAGAAATACCTTATGAAAGGAAAGGGTTCTTCAAGAGGTGGAAATTATAACAAAATAATGGTTCCTGTAAAAATGAAAATGAGGGCTGCTACAAGTGTGGGAAGACTGATCATCACATCAAGAACTTCCCTCAATGGGAAATTGAATGGAAGAAGGAAAGATCTGAATGAAGGAACAGGAAGAAGGAACATGTTCATCCCAAGAAGAACAAAGGATCAACAAAGGCTATGGTTGCTGCTTGGGGAGAAAGTTCAGATGAGGAGTCAAATGATGAAGATGGAGATGAACAAGAACTTATGGCACTTGGAGAATCAGATGAAGAATCTCATGAGGAATCTGAGGCAAGTATAATTCATCTCAAAGACAAGATTAAGTTTTTGTCTAAAGAAAAACTCTCTGAATTATTGCTAGATTTCATTGATGAATCTGAGAATATAAATAATGAAAAGGAACAGTTGTCTAAGGAATGTGTGATGTTAAAAGCAAAGTGTAAGAACCTGGAACTCAGAGTCAGTGAGACTGTAAGTGAGAATACTGCTCTAAAGAAACAGGTTCATGCATTTGAAGAAAATGTCCTAGAACTAAAATCTGAAAACCTAAAACTGAAATTAGGAACAAGTAAAAAGACAGATGATTGCACACAACTCACTCTATAAGAAAATGTAGGTAAACTGAAAGATTGGCTGCATAAGAAGGATGAGAAGGTAAGAGTGTTGAAGGGGGATCTAGGCAAGGTCAAGCATGAAGTAGACATAACTAGTAAATGGAACAGGTCCTCCGATGCTTTGTCATGGCTACAGGAACATCATAGTAGCAATAGAAGAGGACTTGGCTTTGGGAATCAGCTACCTAAGTGGGATCGTAAAAGCAATTACCTCACTCTTCCTGAGAACAAGATCTGTACTCACTGTGGTAAGACCGGTCACTATAAAAGTGAATGTAATGCAAAAGAAAAGACCAGTCAAAAGAACAAAAATTTTGTTCAAGGGAAGAACTGGTTACCAAGTTGGGCTAAAAAGAATTTAATTCATCCTTTTGCTTATAAGGGACCCAAACTAGTTTGGCTTCCTAAGACTAACCCCTGATTTCCTTTTGTAGGTTCAAGTGGAGGGGAGAAGCCAAATATGGTACATGGATAGTGGCTGCTCAAAAACATGACAGGAAGCAAGGACCAGTGGACCAGTTCCTTTCACTTGAAGACCTTAAAGGAGGAATGTCTCCTTTGGGAATGGAAAGAAAGGTGAAATCATTGGGGTTGGTAAGGTAGATAAGAATGACTCTCATTCCATTGAGAATATCTACTTGATAGACGGCCTGAAATATAGTCTAATAAGTGTATCACAATTGTGTGATAAAGGTAATTTGGTAGCATTCACCTCAACTAAATATTTTGTGATAAATCTTATCACTGACAAGATTATTTTGCAGGGAAAACGAGTTGACAATATATATATATATATATATATATATATATATATATATATATATGTCCACACTTTCTTAAAATGAACTAACTTGCTTGAGTGTGATGGACAATGATCCCCTCCTTTGGCATAAAAGACTTGGACATGCAAGTCTAAGTAAGCTCAACAAATTAGTCTCCTAGGACTTGGTGATAGGACTGCCTAACATTAAGTTCAAGGAAGACAAATTTTGTGAGACTTGTGCAAGAGGGAAGCAGGTAAGTTCCTCTTTTAAATGCAAGAAAGTGGTAAGTACACCTAGAACGATAGAATTGGTTCATATGGATCTCTGTGGTCCAATGAGAACATTAAGCAGAGGTGGTAAAAGATATGTGATGGTGCTTGTTGATGATTACTCTAGATTTACATGGACATTGTTTTTAACATCTAAAGATGAAGCATTTGACATGTTTACTTCTTTTGTTAGAAAAACTCATAAACAACTAGGTAATCAACTTGCATCAATTAGGTTTGATCATGGCACTTAATTTGAAAATGCTAAATTTGCTGAATTTTGTGATGAGTATGGCATAGATCATAATTTTTCTGCTTCTAGAACTCCTCAACAAAATGGATTAGTTGAAAGAAAGAATAGGACACTTGAAGATATGGCTAGTACTATGCTTCTTTCTAGTAAGTTGTCCCATAGATTCTGGGCAGAATATATAAATACTACATGATATATCATAAATAGGTGCATGAGAAGACCTCTTGTAGTAAAGACTCCCTAGGTAAGTTTGATCCTAGAAGTGATGAGGGTGTATTCTTGGGATATTTTTCACATAGTAAAGCTTATAAAGTCTATAACAAAAGAACTATGTGTGTTGAAGAAAGTGTTCCTGTGGTTTTTGACGAAACTAACATTCTTTCTGAGAGCCAGGAACATGATGATGAAGCAATTGGGCCGGTTAGAAACTTAAATGAAACCACAGCCCATACAGAAGCTACACTAGAGGAAGGAACATGTGATGTAACAGGTTCATCCATCCCGGGCAACATGACAGGGGGAATAGAACAAAGAGGAAATAATTCTCAAACTTCAGTGGAACCTGTCCCTGAACCTGTTCCACAACAACAAAACATTGAAGGAACATCAAGGGGTAACCAGTTGGTTGTGAAACCATCCATGTAGCAAATTTCTCATCTTATTGAGAACATCATTACTGATCCAACCTCTGGAATCAAAACCAGATCTTCTTTAAAGAATCTTTGTGCTTTTGATGCTTTCTTATCTCTTATTGAACCTAAAAATATTGCCGAGGCTTTGCAAGATCCAGACTGGGTAAATGCAATGCAAGATGAACTCAACCAATTTGAAAGGAGTCAAGTTTGGCATCTGGTACCAATACCCTAGGATAGATCAGTAATTGGCACTAAATGGGCCTTCAGAAACAAACTTGATGAAGATGGAACAGTTACAAGGAACAAGGCAAGATTGGTGGTTCAAGGATATAGTCAGGAGGAAGGCATAGACTATGATGAAACTTTTGCTCCAGTGGAAAGGCTGGAAGCTATAAGACTCCTCATATCCTTTGTTGCTTACATGGAATTCACCATTCACCAGATGGATGTCAAGAGTGCCTTCCTAAATGTCTATCTAAAGGAAGAAGTGTTGTCAAGCAACCTCCGGGGTTTGAGAACAAGGAAAATCCTGATCACGTGTACAAACTTGACAAAGCACTTTATGGACTCAAGTAGGCTCCAAGAGCATGGTATGAAAGATTATCAAAGTTTTTGCTTGAGCATGACTACAAGAGAGGTAAAATTGACAGCACTTTGTTCTTGAAAGATAAAGGTAAAGATCTCTTGGTAGTTCAGATATATGTTGATGACATAATCTTTGGAGCAACTACTGATAAGCTAAGTAAAGAATTTGCTAAACTAATGGGGAGTGAATTTGAAATGAGCATGATGGGTGAGCTTAATTTCTTTTTAGGCTTACAAATTAAACAAAATCAAATGGAACTATGATCCATCAGCAGAAGTATGTAAAAGAATTGCTTAAAAGGTTTAAAATGAAAGATTCCAAATAAATCGACACTCCTATTGCAACTGCCACAAAGTTGGATATAGATGAACCTAATTCATCTGTTGATCAGAAGTTGTATAGGGGAATGATTGGTTCATTATTGTATCTCACTACTAGTAGAGCTGACATTGTTTTCAGTGTGGGCCTTTGTGCAAGATTTCAGGCAAATCCAAAGGTATCCCACTTGACTGCTATCAAAAGAATCTTGAGATACCTAAAAGGCACCACTGATCTTTGTCTTTGGTATCCAAAAGGTAGTAATTTTAATCTTGTGGGATATGCTGATGCTGACTATGCAGGTTTTCTTGTGGATAGAAAGAGCACCTCAGGTAAGGCACACTTTCTTGGCTCATGTCTTGTATCTTGGGCCACCAAAAAGCAAAATTCTGTGGCCTTTTCTACTGCTGAAGCTAAGTATGTTGTTGTTGCCTCATGTTGTGCTCAATTATTGTGGACTAAACAGCAATTGATGGACTTTGGAATTGATTTTGGTTGTATCCCTATCTTTTGTGATAACACTAGTGCAATTAGTATGACTAAGAACCTCGTTCATCACAAGAGAACTAAGCACATAGATATTAGACATCACTTTTTAAGGGATAATTATGAAAAAGGATTGATCACTGTAGACTTTTGTGCTACTGATAAGCAGATTACTGACATCTTTACAAAAGCACTGAGTAGAGAGCACTTTGAAAGGAACATGTTAGAATTAGGGATGATTAAGATCACTTAATGGAACCAGTTCAAAATTTACATAAAAAGGGAAAAATGAAAAAACAAATATTTTTGGTTAGAAAATCTGGAACTTGTGTAAATAACTAGATTAATCTTTGCTCAGCCTCATACTGCAATTAGTATACTCATGTGCCATGTGTTAATATGACTCACTGGTCTCTAATGAAATTTCTCTATTTTGGCAAATTGAGACATGATCAAGAGGATTTTCAGTGAAAACCCCGGTTCATCAGTGCTGGTTCTTCTGGATAGCGAGGTATGTTTTCTACACTCTGCGCAATTTGAAATACTAATATTTAAATCATGAGCAGAGTCCTACCCAAGTCCAAAATCTTCAAAGCCTATCCAATTAAATTTGAACCAGTTTCGTTTCAACAAGAATCCTCACCAAATTAAAATACATAGATTCTAGGGAAGCCTTAACCGTCTATTCAAACTGAAAATGCAGGATGATTAAACTTCTATTTGACTACAAAAGGCCGTCGTTTTGTATTAATTATGTCACGACCCCCAAATCAAAATACGATGTGAGGGCACCTATCGTGAGACTAGGCTAGCCATCTAACACAAATGAAAATAACCTTTCCCGTTTTAAATATAAACTCTCATATTATTTGAAGTGAAGAATATGAACACGAATTTGTCTCTTTCTACTTTCGTGGAGCTTTGACAACCAGGTTTAATTGCTAATTAAATACCAAACCTGCATCCTTTTGTCTTGGCTTAGAGTTAGCTTTGACCATTTAGTATAGCATTTCTTTTTCTCTTTTTCACTTCATTTCCTGGGGAAAAGATGAAAAAACGCCGACAATATTTCGTCAAGTAATACTTCCTCAAAGTCTGCAAAGTAGTGCAAACCACTAAATTAAAGTAGTTGTTACAATTGACTTGTTTTTTTATGGAAAAATCTACTGATGAATACTCACATAATTAGTAGTATGTCTACACGTATAAAAGCAATAATGATAATTTCAATAAAGGGTTGGTAAGACGAACATATGTGCAGTTTTGCTATCAAATTACGAGATGGATATCATATGATAAGAGAGTCAAAACATTTTAATTTAGAGTTTGGTAAGAGTTGGGGGACTTCTACAAAGATTTACTTCAAATACAACTTGCATGACGCCGAACTATTTGCACTTTTACACCATGCACGAGCTTTTTATTTCTTTATTTTCACTGTTTTAGCTGACTTAATTTGAATATAATTAGGAATTTTTTGGGTAAGAAAAGTTGGGAATAGAAATTAAAAATTCTTGGACTAATATGATAATTCTACTCTAAGTGTTAGGTAAGCTATTCTTGAAAAAGGGTGTAACTTTGAATTTATAGCTTAAATTTTGGAGTGAAAATAGCACGAGTAGCAAATTTTCGGACCGGTAATCAAAAAATAGTATGTGTTTGTAAAGTCATTGAAAAATAGCTATCATTTTATGTGAAGATAAAATCTGGACAAATATACTCTACCTGAAACACCGCCCCAGACATCTGGAATCAACTGTCATGAGCATCTAAAGCAGTAAATACACCATAGGATAATGTGACTTTACTAATACAAGTCCAGAAAGTACGACAAGTCTATGAACTAGTAAAGGAAAGAAGGCAAGTTGTGGACGCTGAGCAACTACCTCTATCCTTGATCAAACTCCAAGTCAAGTGAGAAGCCAACTAGAGCGTTGGCCCGATACCTGGATCTGCACACAAAGGTGCAGGGAGTAACGTGAGTACGCCAACTCAGTAAGTAACAAATGTTACTAAAGACTTGAGTGCAGTGAAGAGCATTTAAAAGTGATGATTTCATAAAATGTGCATGTATGAGTAAATAGAGTAAATCAAACATCTACATATGCCAAATACTTGTAACTCCAGTTTTCCCATTTAAACTTGCATAAAACATTAACTCAAATATTATTAAAGAGACTTAGTGTAAAGATGAGTGAAAAACAATGATCTCATAAATAATAGCTTCTTAGGCTCAATATCACTCATAAATAAGGACTCTCAACCACTCATGACTTTACTAATACGAGTCAATGCTCACACTCAGCACTCTCACTCAACATGTACCATAAAAGCACATAACCGCTGCGGGGTGCAGCCCGATCCACATAACATACACTACGGTGTGCAGCCCAATCCAAACAATAGTCGATTGCGCCCACTAGGGGTGTACAGACTCCGGAGGGGCTCCTACAGCCCAAGCGCTATATTGCTGCGGCGTGCAGCCCGATCCAGTATATATATCGCGCCGGCGTGCAATTCGATCCATAACTATCCTCACAAACTCGACTCTCGGCCTCACTCAGTCATCCTCACCAGCAACTCGGGCAACTCGTCTCAACTCACGGGACTCAGCCCAAAGTACCTCTCAATATTCTAAAACAGTGGGAATACAATGATGACAACAACAAGTATAAAGCATGACTGAGTTCATAGATTTTCTATCAAAATTAGTGTGAGAATAGTGGAAAAATACCCTGAGGGTCTAAAACAGGTCCGCACAAGGCCCCAAACATGGCATATAGCCCATAATATAGTATCAATCTCTAAAATACAGGATATCATATGGTTTCAAATCAAACACACGGCTTAATAGTCGCTACGGGATGGACCAAGTCACAATCTCTATCAGTGCACGCCCACACGCTCGTCACCTAGCATCTACGTCACCTCATTTATAAAAACAATGCAAAATACCGGAGTTTCATATCCTCAGGTCTAGAGTTACAATCGTTACTTACCTCAAACCGGCCCGAAAACTACTCTGCAATTCTCTTGTCTCTCAAATCGGCTCCCAAATTCTCAGAGTCTATCAAAATCAGATTAATAACATCAAAATGTGCTAAGGAGACAAAACCCAATCGAAAATTATCACAATTAGGCACAATTCCCAAAATTGGCTAAACCCGACCTCTGGGCCCATGTCTCAGAATTCGATAAAAATCACAAAACCGAAATCCTCATCCTCCCACGAGTCTATACATACCAAGAAAATCAAAATCGGACCACAATTTCCCCTTCAATTCCTCAATTAAAGTCTTCAATTATGCATGCCATGACATCCCCAATTTGGGTTTAAATCCCACTAATTATAGGTTTAATTACTTAGAAATCAACATAGAATCGAGTTATGAAGTCAAAAATCTTACCTCCAATTGTTTCCTCTTTGATTCCCTCTTTAATCTCTCTCAAAATCTTCAATTCCGACCAAAAATGGTGAGAAGTGGGCTGAAAATCGTGAAGGAGAGGTCTTAAATACTCTGCCCAGATCCTTCTACGCGAACGCGGCCAACCCATGCATTCGTGTAGGCTAACCACACCTGGCCCCAAAATTTCCCCTATGTGAACGTGTCTAAAGTCACGTGAACGCGAAGGGTCACCAGCACTGACCATCGCGAACGCCCCCCCCCCCCCCCCCCCCCCCCCCCCNCCCGAACGCATAGAATAAACGCCTGGGGTCCTCCCAACTGCCCACAACCCTTCGCGAACACGGGCACCACTATGCGAACGCGAAGTACACCTCCTCCAAACCTACGCGTTCGCGTCCACCCTCTGCGAACGTATAGAGAAAAATCCCATCTCCCCCATTTACTCTTTGCGAACGCGGGACCCCACCGCGAACGCATAGAACAAACTTCTTCTGCAACAACACCAGAAAAATCTGCCAAGTTCTAAGTCCAAAAATTGATCCGTTAACCATCTGAAACTCACCCGAGGCCCCCGGGAACAAAACCAAACATACCAACACGTCCCATAACCTTATTAAAACTTAGTCGAGCCTCCAAAACACCCAAAACAACGCCAAAACACCAAAATCACATCGGATTCAAGCCTATGAACTTTGAGGTTTCTAAATTTCGCGGATGATGCCGAAACTACCCAAAAGACGTCTGATTGACCTGAAAATTTTCACACATATCCAAATGACACTACGAACCTGCTCCAACTTCCGGAATTCCATTCCGACCACGATAGTCTATTTCCCACAGTCGACCGGAAATCGCCAAAAACTCAATTTCGCCAATTCAAGCCTAATTCTACTTCGTACATCAAAACCACGTTCCGAACACACTCCTAAGTCCCAAATCACCTAACGAAGCTATCCGAGCCATAAAATCTACATTCCGGGGTTGTTTACCAATAAGTCAACTCCCAGTTGACTTTTTCAACTATTAGGCCACTTTAAGAGACTAAGTGTTTCAATTCTCACCACAACCACTCCAAACCTGAACCAACAGACCCAACACATCATAATTAGGTAAATTAACACATGACAAAGCTGAAACAGGGGAAACGGGGAACCATTCTCTCTTCTGTTTGCCTTCAAAATTCAATTCTCTCTTCTGTTTGCCTTCAAAATTCAATCAAGCCCTTCCATAACTATACTTAAAAATGACTAACCCAAGTGATAATCCTGGACTTCCCCCTCCATCTACCCCTTCTTCTTCCACTACCCCTCAACCTAGCACTACCCCTTAACCTAGGATACGGAGAGTGAAAATTCTTGCACGAAAATTGTGGCTGGAGGTGCCCTTTCAAGGAAATTAAATGCCTAGCTTCAAGCAAGCCAAGCCCAAGAATCCCAAAATTCTGATGACTCTTTCAAATCCACGACTGAATGGGGGAAGAAACTGGGTCTTCCAATTCTGAGCAGGTAACATCTGTCCCAAACCCTTCTTCTTGGGTCATCTATGATGTTGTTGAAAATCTAAAAAATAGGTTCATACTGGTTGGTTCTGTGGTGAATGTGGAAATTCCTAAGACAAGAAGGAGAGGAGGTAAAAATAAAATAGAAAAAGAAAAGGAGAGTAAGGGAGTACGCAGTGATGAGAAGGAAAAGGGAAAAAAGTGGTTGATTCTTCACCCACCTCGAAAACTGTTAGAATGGCTATCTGTGGAGCTTAGCCAGAAAAGGTGGAAGAAAGTAGCAAGAACGTAGGGGGAAATGGATCAGGAAAAGCCGTTGAAGGGATAGTGAATCTTGGAAAGCAAGCAGATGAACCTGGTTCATCTGTTGAGGAAACACTAGTTGATCTATTGAAATATATAGGTAACAGTTACAAACCCAAGAAGAAAAGAACTCCTAAAGCAACGACCCCTGGCATAGCAACAACCAACAAGAAAAGGAAGGTTTCTCCTTCTAAGACTTCTGAAACTCCTATCCTAAGAGGAAGAACTACAAGGAGCAAGTGATAACTAGGGATTTTAGCCTATTATTTGCTCTCTTTTGCTTAGGTTTTGGGTAAAAAATGCTAAAGGTATTCCCGAAAACTAACTTAATGTGCTTGTTTGCTTGCAGGGTTTGGTCAAAATGAGGCAAAGAAGCCAAAATAAGCTCATAAAAGAGTCAAACTTGCACCAACCAAAGGTTGGAACTGGACCGGTGACCGCGATGGAAAAGCGCGGCCGCGTAGGATTCACC
>ML287435.1:6130-19733 GCA_005239495.1 Nicotiana undulata
GCATGTCCCCTCATGCGATAAATAATAAACAATCGGCACGGCATGTCCCCTCCTGCGATAAATAATAAACAATCGGCACGGCATGTCCCCTCGTGCGATAAATAATAAACAATCGGCACGGAATGTCCCCTCCTGCATAGATAAATAAATACACAATAAATCGACGAAACACATCAACTATAGGAACCATAAATCACAATGTCCCAGCAAGGGAATCAACAATGCAACCAATACCATAACAGCAAAGCAATAATAGAAAACACACCATCCCGGCAAGGGAGTCAACAATGAAAAACAATACCATCCCGGCAAGGGAAAAACATCTATAACAAATCTCTCCTAAGCAATTAACTTTACGGAATAAAACTCAGCTCAAACGAAGGCCCAGTAATAGGCAACATCAAGAAAACATCAGCAACATAATTATTCATCAATCAGACCCAAGTAGCACATAAGAGAAAAAGTCGTATAGATCACAATGTAAGACTCACGGGCATGCTTGACTCTAACGAAACGACTGTTCTAACTACGACTAAACAACTATAAAGCTAGATAACACTAATATAGTCAATTGAGCAGTTTTAGAAAGCAAATATAGCATGGAGGTGAGAGCAATAAAATATTCAGTTAAGTCAATTAAGATCAAATAGCCAACGAAGGAATCCAAAAGCAAGTAATTCTAATTTACGCAGGAAAGGATGAAGTAAACAACCAAGGATTCAATTATAACAATTACAACTCATACACATGTAACATAAGGACCTACGAATCCTAAAAGGTCAATCTATTAGCAAATAAGTCCGAGTACACACTCGTCACCTTGCATACACGGACTACAGTCAACAAAGAAGACTCAACCCTAAGGGGGAGTTCCCCCCCACAAGGTTAGGCAAGATACTTACCTCAAAGACGACAACCGGGTACTCAAAAATGGACTACTCGGGCGGAAAGACCTCCGAACGGCTCAAACTCAACCAAAACAACTTCAAAACACACATAAAATGTATAAGGAACTATTCCAAACAATAAAGTTTCAATCTTTACTAATTTATAAAAATCGACCCAAAAGTCGACCCCCGGGTCCGCACCTTGGAACTCGACAAATTTTACAAAATTCGATTACCCGTTCCGATACGAGTTCACACATACCAAATTTATCAAATATCGATGTCATTTGGTCATTCAAATCATGAATTTTCAATTTAGAAATTTTCTTTCAAAAACCCAAGTTTCTTCAACCCAAAACACAAATTAAATGATACAAATAAGAACTAATTCATGAAATATATTAAATTCCAGTGGAAGAACACTTACCCATTCGAATTGTGTGAAAAACCTTCAAAGAATCTCCCAAAATCGAGTTCTAGAAGTCAAAATATGTTTAAAATGGTGAAACCCCTAATTCTCCAATCAAAACATGGATTAATTAAAAATGAACTTCTGTAATCATATTAAAATGCAAAAATAATACTTATATACTGACCCCGATGAAAAGACGAGAAGAACGCCGCGAAAATCACCTCAATCGGAGCTCTAGAACTCAAGATATGCTCAAAATACTAAAATGATGCGGTCTGGTTTTCTATACTCACCGATTTGCGCACCTGCGAGTTTCCAGCTGTAAATTCCGCACATGCGGACCATTTTTCTCACCTGCGGCTCCGCGGGTGCGGACCCACTTTCGCACCTGCGAAACACCAGCACCAGCTCTCTTCTCCGACACTAAAATGAGCATAACTTCCTCATACGATGTCCAAATTCGACGATTCTTTTTTATATAGCTCCGTAATTACGATACGGATCTAATGATTCAATCAAAACAGAAATTGGAGCTAATTTTCTTGATGTGATACCAATTATTCTTGAAGAAACGACGCCGAAACATCAAAAACGAGCGCAACACAACCCATACCTATCTGAAACCCACCCGAGCCCCTCGGGACCTCAACCAACAATTCCCACAAGTCATATATCACTAACCAAACTTAGTTGAACCTTTGGAAAACCAAAAACAACACCAAAACACCGAATCAACCTCTGATTCAAGCTTAAGAACTTCTAAACTTCAAAAATTCGCCAACGATGCCGAAACTTACCAAACCACGTCCGAATGACCTGAAACTTAGCACACACGTCACAAATGACACTACAAACCTATTCCAACTTCCGGAATTGCATTCTGACCCCGCTATCAAAATTTCCACTTCCGGTCGGATTCCTCAAAAACTTTTAATTTTCTATCTTTAGCCAAATGACTTCAAAATAACCTACGGACATCAGAATTCACTTTCATTCGCGCTCCCAACTCCAGAATTACCATACATAGCTATTCCCAGGCTTGAAATCCCAAACGGACATCTATATCACTTAAATGCCTTTCAACCAAGATTTATGAAATTCTTCTAAAATGCTATCTTCCATAATATACGCCGGAACGCTCCCAGGTTATCCAAATCCCGGTACGAATATACGCCCAAGTCCAAAATCATCATAGGAACCTGCTGGAACCTTCAAATCCTGATTTGGAGGCTGTTTAGTCAAAATTCCAATCTTAGTTGATTCTTCTAACTTAAGGCTTCCGAAATGAGAATTTTCTTTTCAATTTGACTCCGGATTATCCGGTAACTGAATCTAACCACGCACACAGGTCGATATACATAATGTGAAGCTGATTATGACCTTATACCACTGAACGGAGCTTAAACTCTCAAAACGACCAGTCGGGTCGTTACAGTTGTGAATGAAGTATCGTTTGCAATGATGAGAGTAGTAAGTGTTGGCATATGCAATGAGTTTGAGAGTGTATCCTTGAGAAGCATGCGTCTTGTGGGGGTAATGGGATGTCTTGGGCTTTCGCCGTATTTGTGCCTGCATCCAAAGAAAAATCATGAGTTCTGTAGAGGGAGGGGTTAGTTCGTATCCTTGCTGGCTCGGATCGGCCTATCTGCTTGTTGATGATGACTTCGTTCGTACCACAGGGGTAGAGTTTCTAAAACAAGCTATTTTTTGAGAAATAAATATGCATGGTTTTATAAAATATGATATAACATATAGAAAAGAATAGTTTTCTTTGGATGAACTGACGACCATGACGCGGTTCAAGACATTGCAACCTCTCTTGCTGCGGAGATTTGAGGGTCCTACTCAAAAATTTGCCCCAGTTTGATGGGTGAAGGTTTCTGGCTGTTACTGGCGTGGTGCTTGGGCTGAACTTGCTTCGGAATTTGAGGTCCCTCCTCAAAAATCTGCCCCAGTTTCCATTTGTGGGATAAATGAAAATTTTATTAAAATATGACTGAACCCATAGGGTTGCCTACGTATCCCCTCTTAAACGGGAATCAGGTCAGGCGCAGTTCAATTACAGCATTGATAGAAGCATAATAATTACACATAGCAGCGCTTGACTGCGTCTGAATTGATTGGTTTAGGCCAAATTTCTCCATCCATTTCTGCCAGTATGAGTGCTCCTCCTGTTAGTACTCGGTGAACCATGTACGGGCCTTCCCAATTGGGAGATAATTTCCCTTTTGCTTCGTCTTGATGAGGAAAGATCTTTAACACCAGTTGCCCAGGTGTGAATCGTCTTGCTTTGACTTTCTTGTTGAAGGCTCGGGTCATTCTATTCTGATATAGCTGACCATGACAAACCGCGTTCATTCTCTTTCCGTCTATGAGGGCCAACTGCTCATAACGGCTTCTTACCCATTAGGCGTCGCCGAGCTTGGCTTCTTTTATAATTCTCAAAGATGGAATTTCAACTTCAGCAAGAATGACGGCTTCTGTACCATATACCAACATGTAAGGAGTTGCCCCGGTTGATGTGCGAACCGTGGTGCGATACCCCAACAGAGCGAATGACAGCTTCTCATGCCACTTCTTGTGCTTCTCTATCATATTTCTCAGTATCTTCTTGATGTTCTTGTTGGCAACCTCAACGGCTCCATTCATTTAAGGTCTGTATGCTGTAGAATTCTTGTGCTTGATCTTGAAGGTTTCACACATTACTCTCATCAAATCAGTATTGAGATTGGAACCATTATCGGTGATGATTGACTCTGGAACTCCAAGCCGGCAAACAATGCGGTCGCGGACAAAATTGGCCACGACCTTCTTAGCAACTGCTTTGTGAGATGCTGCTTCGATCCATTTGGTGAAATAGTCAATGGAAACCAGAATGAACATGTGTCCGTTGGAGGCGGAAGGCTCGATTGGTCCAATAACGTCCATGCCCCAAGCGGCGAACGGACAGGGTGAACTTGTTGCATTAAGCTCACTGGGAGGTACCTTTATCATATCCCCATGTATTTGACATCAACGGCATTTGCGGACATACTGGATGTAGTATATTTCCATGGTCATCCAGAAATAACCAGCCCGAAGTATCTTCTTTGCTAGAACAAACCCGTTCATATGAGGACCGCATGCACCAGCATGTATTTTCTCCAACAGCTTCGTCGCTTCCTTTTCCTCGACACATCTTAATAAACCTAGATCGGGAGTCCTTCTATATAGGATTCCTCCACTTTGAAAGAAGTTGTTTGATAACCTTCGAAGAGTGCGCGTTTGAATGGCGTTTGCAAGTTCTGGGTACTCTCTCTCTGGCAAGTACTCCTTAATGTCATGAAACCAAGGCTTTCCATCTGCTTCTTCCTCAATGTGGGCATAGTAGGCCGGCTTATTGTGAATCCCCATCGGGATAGGATCAATGAAATCCTTATCTGGATGCTGGATCATGGATGACAAGGTGGCCAGTGCGTCGGCGAACTCATTCTGGATTCTGGGAACGTGCCAGAATTCAATCTTCGTGAACCTCCTTCTCAATTCCTGCACACGATGTAGGTATGGAAGTATCTAGGAATTCTTGGTCGCCCATTCCCCTTGGACTTGGTGTATCAATAAGTCGGAATCACCGATCACTAATAATTCCTGAACATTCATGTTAATGGCCAAGTTGAGCCCCATGATGCAGACCTCATATTCAGCCATGTTGTTGGTGCAGGGGAATATGAGTTTTGCGGACACCGGATAATGCTGACCGATTTCTGATATCAGGACTGCTCCAATACCAACCCCTTTGAAGTTTGCGGCCCCATCAAAGAACATCCTCCAACCGTCGTAGGATTCTTCAATGTCCTCTCCTACGAATGATACTTCCTCATCGGGGAAATATGTTTTCAAAGGTTCGTATTCTCCGTCCACAGGATTCTCAACAAGATGATCGGCTAATTCTTGTCCCTTGACTGCCTTCTGAGTTACGTAAATGATGTCGAACTCACTTAACAGGATCTGCCATTTAGCTAGCTTGCCAGTGGGCATGGGCTTCTGAAAGATGTACTTTAGCGGATCCATCCTCGATATGAGGTACGTTGTGTAGGCACAGAAATAATGCCTCAGCTTCTGTGCGACCCAAGTCAAAGCACAACAGGTGCGTTCTAATAGAGAATACCGGGCCTCATACGGAGTAAACTTCTTGCTGAGGTAGTAAATTGCTTGCTCTTTCCTCCCTGTTTCGTCATGTTGCCTGGGAACGCAACCGAAAGCTCCATCTAATACATCCTGGTAGAGTAATAGGGGTTTACTCAGCTCTGGGGGTACCAAGACTGGTGGTGTTGAGAGGTACTCTTTGATTCTGTCGAAGGCTTTTTGAGAATCCTCAGTCCATTTGGTGGCAGCATCCTTTCTCAACATTTTGAAAATTGGTTCACAAATGACGGTAGACTGGGCTATGAACCGGTTGATATAATTGAGCCTTCCTAGAAATCTCATAACATCCTTTTTGTTCTTCGGTGGTGGCAATTATTGAATGGCTTTGACCTTTGATGGATCTAGCTTTATTCCTTGACGACTGACGATGAACCCTAGCATCTTGCCAGCGGGAACCCCGAACGCACACTTTGCAGGGTTAAGTTTCAGATTGTATTTCCTTAACCTGTTGAAGAACTTTCTCAAATCTTCCATGTGATCAACAACTTTCTTTGATTTAATAATGACGGCGTCCACATACACCTCAATTTCTTTGTGAATCATGTCATGGAATATAGTAGTCATGGACTTCATGTAGGTGGCCCCTGCATTATTTAGACCGAATGGCATCACTTTGTAGCAATACACTCCCCACGGCGTAATGAATGTCGTTTTCTCAGCATCTTCCTCGTCCATCCAAATCTGATGGTAACCAGCAAAACAATCTACAAAGGACTGCAGCTCGTGCTTAGCACAGTTGTCAATTAAGATGTGTATGTTCGGCAGGGGGAAGTCGTCTTTCGGACTGGCCCGGTTGAGATCCCGGTAATCGACGCAGACTCTGACCTTCCCGTCTTTCTTTGGTACCGGCACGATTTTAGCTAACCATGTAGGATATTCGACCACTCGGAGACCCCCGGCGTTGATCTGCTTGGTGACCTCTTCTTTGATTTTCAAGCTCATGTCTGGTTTGACCTTCCTGAGCTTTTGCTTCACTGGTGGGCATGTTGGATTGGTTGGCAGCTTGTGGGCCACAATAGATGTACTAAGGCCAGTCATGTCATCATATGACCAGGCGAATATGTCCTCATACTCTCTTAAAAATTCTGTATATTCCTCCGTTTCTGACGGTGACAGATGAATGCTGATGCGTGTTTCTTTGACGTTCTCTGCGTTTCCCAGGTTGACGACCTCAGTCTCCTCCAAGTTAGACTTAGGTATATTCTCAAAGTTCTCGACTTCTTTAATAATATCCTCAGGTATATCATCCTCGTATGATTCAGAATCCATTTGTCGCGTTGCCTCGTTGCCTCATTGCAGGTCACAGTCGTCGGTTCATCAAGATAAGTAACAGTAATACTGTATAAAGTAAAGTAATGGGGAGGAAAACAGTAACAAATAAATATGAGTAAATGTAAGATTTATAAAGAAATTGGAAATGCTCTGATAAATTGAGTAATTGTTTGAACATATGAGCTCTTTCTTGCAGAAATTAAAAATGCGAAAAGGAAAGAAAATTCTGTAAATAATGTTTGTTTTGTTAGCCTTGCTACCCCGAGGCTCGACGGGCTTTGGTTGTCCTGACGGACCAATTGTTGATATGTGATCCCTTGCTCACGACTTGTATGGAAGGGCCTTCCTCCCCCTCCTCTTCAAAAATGACACAGCAGTCCATATTCTCATCACCTAGAAATAAATCCCTTATCGCTGCCAGCGCTTCTTCTTCGTCATTACCATATATGATGTCAGCATGCTGGAAAGTCTGCTCTATGCGGGGTATTGGCTGCTCCAATGGGTAGTAGGGGCCGCGCCATGGTGGCGACCATTCCTTGAACTCCTTCCAAGTGTATTCGTACCCTAGACCAAAAGTAGTACCGTGCTTCTTGAGTGTTATTGGCTTTGTTATTCCTTGAAGATGCTTATCGAGCCCTTTACCCGGCTCGTACCCTTGCCCGTTCAATATGCTTTCAGTTTTACTGCCCCACCACTTCTCTTTGTCAATAGCGTTAACACGATCTATGTTATGATAGATTTCTCCGCCCAACTTCCTCCTTCCATCGATGACCGAAAAGGTCTGGCGACCGTAGATATGGTTGCTACCGTCTCCATGAATGATTACCTCTTGATGGTTCCATTCAAACTTCACAGCTTGATGTAGGGTGGATGCCACGACCCCAGTCGTGTGGATCCAAGGTCATCCCAATAGTAAGTTGTAAGATGCAGGCACATCTATCACTTGGAAATCTACATCGAACCAAGTTGGTCCCATCTATAAGCATAAGGTAATTTCTCCCATGGTGGACCTTTGCAAACCATCGAAGGCCTTTACGTTTATCTCTCATTCCTTTATATCATGTAGACTCTTTCCCAATCTCTTGAGTGTGACCAGCGGACTGATGTTGAGACTGGAACCCCCGTCAATTAGGATCCTTGTGATGAAATGATCCTCACATTGTACGGTGATGTGTAGTGCTCTATTATGCCCTAGCCCCTCGGGCGGTAGCTCATCTTCATGGAAAGTGATCTTGTGACTCTCCAGTATCTGGCCCACCATATTGGCTGTTTCCCCACCGGTGATATTGTCTGGCACGTATTCTTCACTCAGCACCCTTAACAAAGCACTCCTGTGAGTTCCAGAGTTTTGTAACAGGGAGAGGATGGATATCTGAGCTGGCGTTTTGTTCAACTGGTCGAGGACTGAGTATTCCTTAGCTTGTATCTTTCTCCACTGATCATCAGAACTTGTTTCAATGATGGGGGGGCGATTGTTGGCCTGCTTGCTAAACTCGGCCAAATGCTTAGGGGTATAAACTCTGCCCGTTCTTGTCATACCCTGTGCAGCGATGGCTTCTTCAGACTTGCCTTTACCTTTCCTCCTTGCTTTAGCGGTATAGTCCCACGGAATGGCGTCTGAATAAAAGGGTGTCGTTGTTGACATTGCCACTGGAATAGGTGTGGTCACTCTTATTCCTGCCGGAGTATATGTTATAGATGGCCGGATTTCAACTTTGAGCGGTCGCACAAACTCGACTTCGATCAGCCCTGGGGCTTTTCCCTCGACGGGTTGCCTTGATTCAAACTCAAGTGGAATGGACATGCTTACCTCAACTTCCTCAGATGGCTGCATCTGGACCACGATCGGATTAAGAGTAATTGCAGGCTTCTTCAGATCACCCTCTGCAATCAGCCCAATCTATCCCTCGGGATCCCAGTCATCATCGACCTCAATCATGTGGACACCACCCTTATGGTCAGGCAGCGGATTATTGCGAACATTAGGAGCAGGGTCCTTGGCTACAATGATCTTGTTATCAATGAGGGTTTGTATCTTGTCTTTCAAGGAACGACATTCCTCAATGGTGTGTCCCTTCATGCTAGAGTGGTAAGCACAGGTTTTGTTTGGGTTGACCCACGGAGAAGGGTTCTCAGGGGTGACAGCGGGAATGGATGTGACATAACCGGTAGTTTTGAGCTTTTCGTATAATTGGTCAATGGGTTCAGCTATGGCGGTATACTTTTTTGGTGGACGGCGGTCGAAATTTGGGCGAGGTCTTGGGAAGTTTTGGCGAGCAGGTGGTTATTGGTAGTGAGAAGGTTGGGAATTGTAGGCATTATAAACGGGAGCTGGTTGGGAGTATCTGCCCGAGGTAGGCTGATATGTGGGTGGTGGAGCTTGGTAGGCAGGTGAGGCTGTCTGGTATTGAGGTGAAGGTTCTTGGTAACTTGGAGCTGGTTGGTATGTGAAGGAAGGTGCGAGGTATACTTGATATTTGGGAGGGGACTTGGCTTGCTGTGCCACCATCACGGCTCCTACATCCCTTTTCTTGGACACACCACCGGATTGCAGAGCTTTGTTGGTAGCTTGTAAGACTTCAAAGTTAGTAACCATGCCGTTTTTTATGCTTTCCTCGATTCGCTCTCCCAAATTGATGACATCAGAAAACTTGTGCCCTTCGACCATCATCAGCCGCTCATAGTACTGAGGATCCTGAGCGCGCACGAAGAATTTCTTCATCTGCTCTTCTTCCAAGGCTGGCCTGACCTTAGCAGCCTCTGACCTCCAACGAGTAGCATACTCGCGAAAAGTCTCAGTTGGTTTCTTCTTCAAGTTCTGGATGTAGAACACATCCGGTGCATTCTCCGTATTGAATCTGAATCTATCCATGAAGTTCGTAGCCATATTCACCCAATTGATCCATTTATTTGGATCCTGATTGATGTACCAGGATAGTGCATCACCTTTCAAACTCCTCATGAAGAGTTTCATGTGGATCCTTTCATCTTTTCCCACGCCGACCAATTTGTCGCAGTAAGTCCTCAGATGGACTCTTGGGTCACCAGTACCATCAAACATTTCGAATTTAGGAGATTTGTACCCCTCGGGCAGTTCAACATCAGGCTGTATGCAAAGGTCCTCATATTTCAATCCCTCAACCCCTTTAACTCCTTCGACGCCCTGAACTTGGTTGGTCAATTTCTTGAGTTCCTCGGCCAGATTCCTGATGAGCTTGTCCTTCTTTTCAGACTCATAGGTATGTGGTGCGGAACGAGCTACGGTTTCCACATAAATGGGGTTGTCATAAGCCTGGAAGTGGTCTCTCATCTGATCTTGGGGATGTGGAGTGTTGTTGTTGCGTGGTGTTGGTGGAACGAAATCTTTGGGGTGATTGGGTTGTTTCGGGACATTTTGGGGTAAAGTGGGGTTTAGAGTGTTTGGGAAGTGAACGTCTGGAACGTTGAGGGAGAATGATAGGTGGGCCAAATTCTTAACTTGGTCAAGTTCCTCTTGGAACTTCAGCATCTTCTCTAGTGGAGACATACCCTCGTGTAGAACCTGAATACCCTGACCATCAAATCTCAACCTGTTCATCCCTGTTGTCTTTTCTAGTACCGCTTGCATCTGTCATTTTAGTTTTACCCTTGTTTTTTCCTTTGGGAGGACTGGGAGGAGAAGTAGGATGAGGGCCCTTTGATTTGGTGCAATAAGTTGTTGATGCCAGAGTGCACGAACTAACCTTTGGGGAAGGGGAATAACTAACAAAAGGCAGTGAAGTTAGTGAAGATATAAAGAATATTGCGATAATTTAAACACGTAATGCGAAAATGTAAAACGCATCCTAAGTTGGGGAACCTCTTTATGCCCGAGGTAGGCCTAACGACAAATTAGTACGGAGAACTTAAATACTAAATGCCTCATTTTATTGATGATAAAATAGACAAATCCAACTTGACTCTAAAAATACGGAAAATGCAAAATGTCATTAATGGCCAATGGCCTTATTACATCAAAAGAAAAGTAAAGACAAATCCTATCTATTTGGTCTCAGAAAGACCTTCCCTAGACTTGGCACCTCTACTTGCTTTGATCAACATTCCCACCTCGCGGAGTCCCAGCAACAAGTAGGTCTTGGCTAGAATTCCTACTTCAGTTTCCTCAGCCTTTTGACAAGTCTGGATCCTCCTAAGGAACTTTTCCTCCAAGTCAACTATGCCTCGTTCCAAGTGTGCTAGCCTCTGGGTGGAAGTAACGGCCATGTCCTTCCATTCCTCGATCAGCTTTTTGTTGGCTATGTGGATTTTGTGATGATCTTCTTCACAGTCATGGAGCCTTTTGCGCAGCTGGTTGAACCTAATTGTTGCCTCGGCTTTCTCGTCTATGACCCTATGTCCTTGAGCAAAACCTGGCTCAATATTTCCTCCCCAGTTATCTTCCAACCATCCCAGATAGTAAGGAGAGCAACCAGCGTGATACCTATCAGGCTCGATAGTATCATTCTCCAACCGGATCCTACAGTACCACAATTGCTGAGCTTGACATTTGTGAGGGCTATCGTCATCTTAGAAGTCCGCCCTGAGATGACTCATTTTCTCGACCCTTGGAACGACTTGTTTCCTCCCCACATGCCTCATGACGCGAATCGGCACGTAAGGGTATGTCCCTCTAAGACCAATCAATATCAGAAACGGGGTGTCTCTAGTCCGAATGATGAATTCGTCGGTTGGGAACCACTCGAACATCCATTGGATTTGATCCTCGGCAGATCTCCCAATAACTCAACCCATCCCTTGGCATTTTTTGGCTGTGCAAACATGTCGGGGATGTAGTTCATACGCTTTGGGTGATGGAAAGCAATATGATCATCCCAAATTCTCCTATGTATGTCTTGACGGTAGTCTCTCCTTTGTAAATGCTCGGTGAGCCAAAGCTGAAGTAGCAGGTTGCAACCCTCAAAATGTTTCGCTCCTCGTTGACAGTTCTCCAAAGCTCGGTATATGTCAGCAACAATCATGGGTACAATGCTGAAATCTTGTCCGTCGATCCCTTCCATCAGAGTCTTGGTAACCATAGCCAATCTGGTGTGGATTCTCCCCTTCTTTGTCGGGAAGACCATCAATCCCAAAAAACAGAATATGAAGACGAATACACGGCGGTGAATGTTTCCTAGAGAGGTGAGGGCGAACTCTTCCTGATATGTGCGGTAAGACTGACTACGGCCATACCTCTCGTACAAATAGTCAAAAGGGATGTACGAGTCTTCCAAGCAGACTAAATCCGGATTCTTCTTGAGTCCCATCATTTTGAGAAAACCCCGGCCTGTTTGGTTTTCAGGCATCAATAACCCTTGAGACTCCCAAGGCAAACCAGCTAAACCCCCTACCTCCTCCAGCAGTGGTGTCATCTCATTGTTCCCAAATCGAAAAACCGATCGATCACAATCCCAGAATAAGGTGGCAGCCTCTATCATCACATTATTAGGCTGAATGTCCAAAAGAGAGGGCAAGTTGCCCATGTGTTTTCTGACTGATGTTTTGTCGCTTGAATGCAAGTCTTCCCACCAATTCAGAAGTTTTGGTTAGATGTTGGTGACCATGCCGAATCTGGGGACCTCGTGCCTCATCTCTGCAAAATAAACAGGTTAGGCCCTTACCCCCACTGGACTCGACTATTTAATATCAATAATTAGCAATGAGCATTTAAGTTCTCCAAATAAATGCACAGAACGTGAAGGCGTCCTTTTGGGTTCCAGGGAAACCCAATGGACTTTGGACAAGGCTATCTTAAAAGCTATTGTGCGGACAACACATTAGCATGTCTAGTTTTGACCATGATGCATGCAACATACAATAGAGTAAGGTTTCTATTGGGGTTTTAGACTGGTACCCTTGAGCGGACAACTCAAGGGGGAAGGCACGGAACTGTCGACTGCACCGCTGATCGAGTAGTTTTACCGCAAATACGCCTTTCCAAATTTAGGGGGTAGTAATATTGGAATAGCGCAACCACTCATTGTAAGCGTTTCTATAGGATTTTTGTTTGGCACGAGTGGAATATGAATGCGGACCATGATATGCAATAAATATCATTTAATCAAATAGGCATGTATTTTCACATTGAGGAAAGCGGTAAAGAAAGGAAATACAACAGTTATAATGGAAAGCGGTTACAAAGAAAACATGAAGATATGCCAGTTTCGTTCAGGTGAAATAAATACTCACAAAAATTAATCAGTTAACAGCATATAACGGGGAATGGAAAAGGTGTAAGCATTAAAATGAAAATTAAAGGTCCAAATTCACAAAGCAACTTGTAATGGTATAAGCCTAGGGAAAGTCCCCAGCAGAGTCGCCATGCTGTCGCGCCCCCTTTTTTCTATTGCACGGGTTAGGTACGGAGAGATCAGGTTTATGACATTCTGGACAACTCCTTAAATGAAGAGGTTTAAGAAAGAGTCGCCACCTAACGATTTTTATGGTGCGTTAGGGCACCTAGAGTTGATAACTCATGAACTAGTTCGCGTTACCAGAGATTGGGTAAGGGCTTGAAATTATCCCAAGGGGAAGGTATTAGGCACCCCTCAAGATCCACAACTGTGGGTCCCAGCCAATAAGTTTTGTGAATTTGGACGGTGAGCAAGTAACAAATAAGGTTCACATAAGAGGGGATTTTAAACAAATATGAAAATCTTTAAAGGTTTTGGAATATCATAAACAAAAGAATTGTCCGAGATTTAAAGTAATACGGATCACTTCAATGCAATACCCGGTATGTCACAGCTCGAGGAGGCGGCTACACGTGGTATTAGCGCACCGGTCATCATATCTGTATTCTACCCTTCCCACCCCGTAAAGGTTATTTAAA
>ML287436.1:491-89980 GCA_005239495.1 Nicotiana undulata
CGCTAGCATTTCTTCATAAGCTTCGTCTATATCCGGTTGTGATTCAGCAAGTCCAAAATTTCTTCTTTCCGACCGGATCCAATCTCTGAAGAGTACTGATTTTTCTAAGCTCTCCCTCATAGACGCTCTATGATCACCGATTTGAAGTCTCGCTTGGCTGAAAGCGCTCTCCGATGCCACTGTTGAAGCTTGGATACTTAAAATATCTCGAGCCATCCTTGAAAGAACCAGAAAGTGTTTTTCTTTGTAGTTGAAAAAAGGAAAAAGTGTAATTATAAAAAGTTTGGGGGCCATTTGGCTATTTTTTAAACATACCAAACGGCTCTTTTAAGGCTCAAACGGCTAGATTTTAAAAATCTGGCCGTTGGCCATCTTTCAATTTTTTTTTGGAATTTTGGCCGTTGGGCCCGCTTGGCCCGGCCCAAGCCCGCCTGCCCGGCCCGGGCTCCCGGGCCCAAAGTAAGGAACCGCCCCCACGGGCCTAAAGCCCCCCAAGCCCGGCCCCCCACGGCCCGGCCCGTTTAGCCCGCGGGCCCGGCCCCCCTGCCACCCTTAGTTGGGAGACTAGGAATTCTCCTAAAAGTGATCCTACTCAAGAAGCCATAGATAATATGGTTAACCCATATTATCCGCCAATTAGCCCGTGTTTGATCCGTATAAAAAAGGTCGGGTCGGATAATTTATCCGTTTTATCATTACCCGTTTTGACACGTCCCATATACGGCTCGATTCGCCCGTTTGCCACCCCTACTAATGATATAGCCACAGTTTAATTATCCTTATTTGTATTCATTCAAATTATTTAATAATCACTTATTTAACTAGGGAACATCGTTTCCTTAATTTAGATGAAACGGGTTGTCAGTGCTGCTAATTTTTTGGGAAAACCTTTAGTTTTGTTGTTGGTTCGTGTGTTTTTGGAAATTTATCTATTAAAGGAGGTGTAGAGCCAAAACTATGCAATTTCAGGTGGTTGTCAAATGACCTATGAAAAGTGTATGCTTACGCTCACTCATGCTTCCCTATATTTCAGCTTCTCTATGTGATAGTGGAATATGTAAATAACTATATGTAAATAGTGCTAATCCTGTATGTAGTAAGTGTAGGTTTGTCCTAGTCCCATATATAGTAGGAGTGGAATATGTCCTAGTCTCATATGTAGTAGGAGTAAAATATGTATTATATATAGGGCTCATTATATCATTGTTAATAAAATAGATTTTTCTTCCGTGCATTTTAACATGGTATCATAGCTTCAGTGAGAAAATTATCGTTGTGCGTCATTCCAGCGACACCCGGGAAGAAGGATCTCATCGCCGTGCAATTTTTCGGCAACTTCGTCTTGTTCCCAGGGTTCATGATTGCTACAGTGGTACTATGCATATACCAGTACCACCGTCAGATTTGAAACCCTTTGGTGACCAAACCCCGAAACTTCCAATCTCATCTGAATAGAAAAGTCAGTCACCGTGCGTCTTTCCAGTTGACGACTCAAGATTGATTTGCATTATCTCCTCATCGGTAAGTGGTGTGCGAAAACCAACACTACCATTTTGTTCGGAAAAGTCAGGCGACAAAACCCCAACCAATCGCTCCGTTAGAAAGTTACTCGCACGCCTCCACACGCCGCCAAAACTAGGTTTCCGGCGAGCTATAGTAACTTTTCCGGCATGTGTGAGCCATTCCACCTACTTTTTGACAAAATTTCTGAGCTTACCCATATTAATTACATCAAATTATAATAACTTTTATTTTTTCCGGCATGAACAGTGATTTCCCTGTGTGAACAGTAATTTCAGAGAAGTTTCTGTTTTCTGATGGTGTTTTAGAACCTAGTTTGTAGTGTGGAATTCGACTTAGTCTCACTATTTTCAAATTTTCCGGTGACCTTTCGGCCAACTTTTGCTCATCAGCAACCACCTGGTTTTGTTGCTCAAGGGGAGTCTAGTGGTCTTGTATGTCGAATGATTAGCTTTCAGATATTTTCACCAAGTCTCTCACTGGTTTTCACTTTAGTTACATATGTAACAAGCTCGGTACATATGATTTGTATGCACCGGTTTAAGGGGGAGTGTTAGATAGTTATAGCTTATATGTAAATAGTGCTAGTCCTGTATGTAGTAAGAGTAGAATATGTCCTAGTCCCATATATAGTAGGAGTGGAATATGTCCTAGTCCCATACGGGGACGGATTTAGGGGCAGAAGGGGGTTCACCCGAACCCCTTTCGTCGATAAATTACACTGTATATATAAGGCACAATCTATTTTTTACCTCTATATATTAAGTTTTGAATCCCCTTAACACAGCCCAATAGTGTAGCTTAGTGGTCAAGGGGGTTCAAATGCTTTATAAGGTCATTGGTTCAACTCGCACTAGCTACAATCATTTTTAACTTTTTTCTTTTTGAACCCCCTTCGCGGAGATCCTGCCTCTGCCACTGGTCCCATATGTAGTAGGAGTAGAATATGTATTATATATAGGGCTCATTATATCATTGTTAATAAAATAGAGTTTCTCTCGTGCATTCTCACACCTATATTTCAGCTTCTCTATCTCTTTGTTTATAGTTAGCTCCCCGCATCCTTTTTTAAACAGGACATGCTTAGATTTCATCTCTACCTGTAAAAGATTAGCTTAGTTCATAAGCAAAAACCATATGGATTTGGATTATTTTTATTTGATTTTTGTTGTGTGCTCAAAGTTTTCCTAATTTACTAAAATTTGTGTTTATTGAAACCGATACAATTCTTCCTTTGATCATAGAAATGGAAGTTGTTGAGAAGTAACTCAAATGAGATCGCATAATTTTCCTTATAGCTATATATTGGATATTAGAGTTGTTCCTGTAAAGTGGTTGATGCCATGCTAGTCCTTTTCTATGAAAGAACACATACATGGTTGTGCTTATGCAAATCCAACTTGATTATTCTTAAAGATTATCTTATTATCTTATTGTTCTGATATTTGTTCATCGTATCATCTTCCATGGCAGTAATTGATATTTTGAGGATGATTATGCTGCATGCTGATGGTGCTGCTGTACTTTTCAAGCATGTCAACAATCCCGATGGTATTGAATTTGCAATCTCTTTATGACTGCAGTGCTTGTTCTTTATATGGAAGTGTAGTTATGAACCACTTCAACAAAAGGTTTTGTGCAAGTGTTTCATAGTTGTAGTTGGAAATTGTTCCCTTCCTGTACAATATGAGTGCACTCAAATCTTGTTACTGTAGCTGTGAGTGAGTTTGGTGGTGAATGCCATCATTCGCTGCTGGCCTAACATGCAAAAGGAGGTGTGGGTTAATCTTGAATTTCCCTTGTTAATTCAGCCAGTTGAAAACCCAAATCTTCTAAATAATTTTTGAATGGCGATGATTACCAATTTTTCTGTCATGTGGGTTTCACAGTGACTCTTGTTTTCTAATTCTACCTAGATGTGCTTATGGAGTTGATCAAGAAGGTCACCACTAGTCCTCCACTTCCTGCAAATCTTCTGACAAGTGTTCGGGCTTTGACTAACCTCTTCAAGAATGGATCCTATCATGATTGGTTGTTAAAGCATCGCGGGGAGGTTAGTGATTGTTCCATGTTGAATGCTATGGTGGCCAATACTTGCTAGGAGTTCTCCTTTTAGAAGTTAAATTTGTTCAGTAGTTTATTATTATTATTGAGAATGTTTCCCCTTGATCCTTGTGTTTTTGTGTGGTGGTTGTTGGTTATACTTTGGAGTTATTAGATTGATGAATACCTGCTTAGATGTCTTTCATTGCTTCCTACCAATCGAAAAGAAAAAAAAATTGTTGCTTCCTGGTTGATGTTGATCCTCCAGAATTTCATGCATCCATGCTGAATAGATTCTGCTGCTCAATTTGAAAACTTGATTGTTAGCATCCTTATTTTCTTCTGGTGAAATTGGATATTAGTGCTATAAACATTCTCTGAAGATGTGAATACACTTGTTCATTTCCGTTACTGTTTTTGGTTTTATGCATTTTTAGGGGCCTTTATGTGACTTGTACAGATTAACAGTGGTTTATGTGTTTTCTTTTTCCTGTCCTCGTAGGTTCTGGATGCCTTTTCCACTTGTTACTTATCTTCCAATAAGAATGTGCAGTTAGCTTATTCGACATTGATACTCAAGTAAGTAGTTGGATAAATGTCTATCTGGATGACTGTCCATTGCATGGTTAATCTGTCTGCTTCATGATATTCATGTTCTCCGTTGCATCAATTCATATTTATTGTGGTAGTGTAGTGTTACACTTAAAGCATCCGAAGTCTAGCCCTTTAAATTGAACTAATGGAAATCTTGTTCTTTTGACTTTTTTGTGCATTTAACTCATCAGAACTGCCTCTTTATTTTTGTTTGCTCTCTTGTAGCTATATCATAAGTTGTTTCGCCTCTTCTGGTAGACCCCATAGAAGTGTAATCAGATTTAATTAGGTAGTAATTCCGGCGAGAAAATGGAGTATAGTCTGTGAATTCATCTTTGTAAAAGGTAGAACATGAACAGAAATTTTGTATCGTCTGTGGGTTCATCCTTCTAAAAGGTAGAACATGAACAGAAATTTTGTATCGTGTTTAGGCTTCTGGGGGATGAACTGATTATAAACTAATGGATTTGCTTTTTTTTCTTTTCTGGCTAATTCACTCATGTTGTGTGATGCTTTTGATTTCATATGCATTGGAGCAGAAGCTTCGGTAGACAACGTCTCTTTCCATTAGAACCGGAATATTGAAAATTCTTTGTATTAAACTAAAAGCCCCTTTTGGCCTCTCTGTTTGCCTCTCTACTTTCAACATCTCTATTTTAGCCTTTTCTGTTCCAAGTATTCAATTGCCTTAACTCCAGCGGGGACTACATGCAGTTGACTGGATTGATTGCCAAAAGAATGATGTTTCACTCCCTATTTTTAAAACAGTTGACTACCTAATTTTTTGTTCTTTCAAGAATAATGTTCCTAGTTCTAGAAGGATAAATTTTTGTATGATATTCAACAAATTATTTTTACATAAGACCCTCGTTTCCTGTTTTCCTATTATCAACATAACCTTTATCCTTGCATTATGTTTAAGAAAGCAAAAAAGTAATCCATATTTGTTCTATTTTATATGGAACTCATTACTTTTTAATTTGTTTTGGAAAGTATCAAAGCTTTCTATATTTGGAAACTTTTTAACTTTTAACTTCCCATTTTACCCTTAATGATTTGGCTTATAGCCATAGAAATTCCATAGCATGTCTATGACTACCAAGTTTTAAAGGTACTTTTGGTATGAGCCAAAAGTCTTCTTTTTTTCAATTTCGTACCCAGTCAAACGCTGCCATATAAAATGAACCGGAGCGGGTACATATCTATTGGGACAAAGCAAACAAAACCATTTGTTCTATTTTATATGGAATTCATTACTTTTTAATTTGTTTTGGAAAGTATCAAAGCTTTCTATATTTGGAAACTTTTTAACTTCCCATTTTATCCTTAATGATTGGCTTATGGCCATAGAAATTCCATAGCATGTCTATGACTACCAAGTTTTAAAGGTACTTTTGGTATGAGCCAAAAGTCTTCTTTTTTTCAATTTCGTACCCAGTCAAACGCTGCCATATAAAATGAACCGGAGCGGGTACATATCTATTGGGACAAAGCAAACAAAACCATTTAGTAGTAATGAACTGAGTGGGCACCAAAAGGTGGGCCTAATGGTCATTGAAGTCGGGGAGAGCTATGAGGTCTTTGGTTCAAATCCTGTGCTGGTGGGAGGTAGCAGGGTACCCTGTGGAATTTGTCGAGGCCGCGCACACCACCCTCATAAATTGAAAAAAGAAGTGCACTGAGTGGTTGTCCAGGTTTCAGAAATAGAAATTTGTGTGTACTACCTTCTCAAGAAGTTAATGATCTAGGCCTTCATGTCAGTCCTGACCAAATTCTTCGACTTGAATTTTCAATTAGAAGCCTTCTTGGGAAAATCCCAATTTAAAACATTTGTGGAGCCATTTTCATCGATAGAGAAAGCCATGCCATTAGAGGTATGTAGCTTCTAATGCTTAGGAACTGAACACACTATCTTCCTAAAAGGTGGAGGATAAAACATTTTTTTAATGAAAACAAAAATGGAATAGAAGGAGGCATGGTGAATAAATTCATGGCCTAGTTAAAAGTATTTATGACAATCTGAATGTTAGTGGAAGTAAATGACTACAGACAGATGCAGGCCATGATCGTGAATGGATAAATTTATTAGTTGCAATAGTTCCCGATCTCTTTTCTGAGCATTTAGTTTCATCAAGGCGATTGGTGGTGGAACGATGTAGTCCAGGGAAAAGTGGAGGCGAAGAAGGTAGCGTTCGCTAAGTTGGAAGGGAGCACAAGCGAGGAGGAGAGGAGAGTGAACAGGGAGAGTTACTAGGTGGCGAGGAAGGAGGCGAAGCTGGCGGTCACGGAGGCCAAGAATGCGGCGTTTGGCCGTATGTAAGAGGAATTGGGGGAAAAAGGTGGGGACATGAAGTTATTTCGGTTGGCTAAGGCGAGGGAGAGGAAGACTCGGGATCTGGACCAAGTAAGGTGCATCAAGGACGAGGATGGTAGAGTTCTGATGGGGGAGTCTCAGATTAAGCAGAGGTGGCAGTCGTACTTTCGGGGTCTGCTTAACGAGGAGGGGATCGAGATATAGAGCTAGGGGAGCGGGGGCATTCGGAGAGTCGTCGCGATCTTGGGTACTGCAGGCGCATTAGGGTGGAGGAGGTCGTGGGGGCGTTGCGTAGGATGAGTAGGGGTCGAGCGACCGGGCCGGACGAAATTCCGGTGGAGTTCTGGAAATGCGTGGGTAGGACAGGATTGGAGTGGCTGACTGGGTTGTTCAATGTAATTTTCAAGACTAAGAGGATGCCGGAGTAGTGGAGGTGGAGTACAGTGGTGCCCTTGTATAAGAACAAAGGGGATATCCAATGTTGTAACAACTATAGGGGTATCAAATTACTAAGTCATACCATGAAAGCCTGGGAGCGGGTGGTTGAGGCGAGGGTGAGGAAGACGGCGTCTATATCCGAGAACCAGTTTGGTTTCATGCCGGGTCGCTCCACTACGGAAGCTATCCACCTTGTTAGGAGATTGGTGGAACAGTTCAGTGATAAGAAGAAGGACCTGCACATGGTGCTTATCGACTTGGAGAAGGCGAATGACAAGGTCCCTAGGGAGGTGCTATGGAGGTGTCTGGAGGCGAAGGGCGTGCCGGAAGCCTACATCAGAGCGATCAAGGACATGTATGATGGAGCTAAGACTAGGGTTAGGACGGTGGGAGGCGACTCAGAGCATTTCTCGGTGGTTATGGGGCTTCATCAAGGATCTGCGCTTAGCCTATTCTTATTTGCCTTGGTGATGGATGCACTAACACACCATACTCAAGGGGATGTGCCATGGTGTATGTTATTTGCTGATGCCATAGTTCTGATTGACGAGACGAGGGTCGGTGTTAACGAGAGGTTGGAAGTCTGGAGACATACCCTCGAGTCTAAGGGTTTCAAATTAAGCAGGTCTAAGACAGAGTACCTGGAGTGCAAGTTTAGCGCCGAGTCGAGTGAAGTAGGCAAGGACTTGAAACTTGGACCTCAGGTCATCCCCAAGAGGGACAACTTCAAGTACCTTGGGTTGGTGATTCAGGGGGACAGAGAGATCGGCGAGGGCGTCACTCATCGTATAGGGATGGGGTGGATAAAATGGAGGCTTGCATCAGGAGTCTTGTGTGACAAGAAGGTGCCGCCGAAACTCAAGGGTAAGTTTTATAGAGCTGTGGTTAGACCGGCCATGTTGTATGGGGCAGAGTGCTGGCCGGTTAAGAACTCCCATATTCAGAGGATGAAGGTAGCGGAGATGCGGATGCTCAGGTGGATGTGCGGGCACACTAGGATAGATAGGATTAGGAATGAAGATATTCGGGCAAAGGTAGGGGTGGCCCCGGTGGATGAGAAGATGCGGGAAGCGATGCTCAGATGGTTCGGGCACGTGCGGAGGAGAAGCCTTGATGTCCCGGTGAGTAGATGTGAGCGGCTGGCGGTGGTTGGCTCGAGTAGAGGTAGAGGGCCGCCTAAGAAGTATTGGGGAGAGGCGATTAGGCAGGACATGGCAAGAATGCGGATTACCGAGGACATGACCCTTGATAGGAAGGTCTGGAGGTCAAGCATCAGGGTTGTAGGATAGGGGAACATAGAGCTTTTCTTACTTCATTCCCGGGGAGAGGCGGGGTTGGGTAGGGTGTACCATAGATGGCTTGCGTATTGTATTGTGCTCCCGGACGGTAGTTTCTGGTTGATATTATGGCATGTCATTTATTTTATGCTTTCATGTTTAGACTATTATTTCTGCGATTTCTGCTGGAGTTACTAATGAATTGTCTTTTCTTTTCTTGTTTTACTTTCCATTGCCTCTCTGCCCTATCGGGTAGGGGTAAGGTCTGCGTACGCATTACCCTCCCGAGACCCCACTTTGTGGGACTTTAGTGGGTGGTAGTTGTTTGTTTGTTGTTGTTAGTTTCAACTTAATCAAGCTAAGACAAGTGGTTATACATTTGCTCGTTGCATTTTGTTAACCTATTTGCAAAAAAATTTACCGCTTTTTTTGCTAGGTAAATCAGATGATGATGATAAAAGTAAAAATTATTTTTGTACATGATTCTGTTTCTGCCCTTATTTCTGATGTTATGCTGTTTCAACTATTTTCTTTCATGTTATTGTTCTTACCCAGTGATTGATTGAGTTTACAGCTATGCTGTTCTATTGATTGAAAAGAAGGATGAGGAGGGGCAGTCTCAAGTTCTTTCGGCTGCGCTTGAGGTATTTACCATTTAGTGATAATTCTTTGACTCTGGAACCTTGACCTTTCCTTCTCAATTGTCTCCACCTTCCCCTTCCCGTGTCTTTCACTTCTACTTCTTTGAAACAAAGTATTAATGGACTTTTGGTCGGAATTCCTTTTCTACCTGAAGATTGCAGAAGAGGAAAGTGTTGAAGCCGATCCAAAATTTCGGGCTTTAGTTGCCATAGGATCACTGGTATGTTTGGTACTTTCGTAGCTCTGTTCTTGAATTCTAAGTAGGAAGTATGCCTCAATCCTATCGATTTCTAAGCTCTCAAGTAAAGGGGTACCTAAATTTTGTTTTACTTCTGTTTTAACTCATAATATCTAAACTGTTGGCTGTTGAGATTTTGTTCTTGCATGTTTGGAACTCCATTACTTAAAAGAAGTTTTGAAGGATTCAGGCATGAACCTGTTAACTCCAAAATACTGAACAACGACAGTTACTATGCTGTGCCCATGATGATTTCACTTTAAAGTTGGCATTTTCTTGTCGATTTCATCTCTCATCTCTGTTAAATTGATTGCACGAAGCATGGAAAGTAGATCCTGTAAATGATTTCAATCTCAATGCTGCCTTGCTAATCTCATATCCCAGGACTGATAAAAACATGTTAGTCCCTACTGGACTCATCAATCTTGCTCTAGGAGTTTCGTCATTCTTCTATAGCTTTATTACATCACAGAGAGTCTTTTTAGCGATATCTCTTCCTTTATAATGGTATCCTGCTCCTTATTTTCTCAGTGAGTGTTGTTGTAAGTTGTAAATCCTAGTAAATTTTTGTTTTTGTTTCATTAATAGATGCTTGAGGGTGTCGTAAAAAGAATTGCAATGGACTTCGACGTTGCAAATATTGCAAAAGCATCAAAGGCATCTAAAGACACAAAGATAGCTGAAGTTGGAGCAGACATTGAACTCATAACAAAGCAGAGTTGAGCTTAATGTAGCCTCGATTGTGGTTTATGACATTTTTGCCATAGTGAAGATGCACGAAAGAGAATCATGCTCTGGTTGTTTACAGATTTGGCCAACAAGGATGCCGATAGTCTCTTTGGCAGCTAGTATGTTTGTAGCTGTAGGAGAGTTCCTTTATCTTTTGTATACATGAGAGCGGTCAATATTGTTGGTGGCCTAAAGCCAAATATTGATGACATGCCTTAATTTTTATTAAAAAAACTTTCATATATTTTTACCTGACTTGAAGTTTGTTGGTTTGTTCAATTTTTGAGATGCAAAGCTATTAATATTCTTTTATAATTGAGTTATTCTAATAATTTTTCTCAGTTGATGATATTGTTTATATACTTAATCTCTAATGAGATATTATCAAGGTAAGATTATATTAATTTTAATTTAGAAAAAAACATGTCTTATAAGGAATATACGCATTTGAAAAACAATAAAGTCTTGTTAGTGATTGAGTATATCGATTAGAGTATTCTACTTGTACTATGTTCTCTAATGTTTTAAATTTGAATTATGTTTCTCAATATCATAGTGACTTATGTTTTAATTGAGGTTAAGTAAATGTTTCTTTTAGTTTCTTATCATGTAGTGATCTTAATTTTTCTCACTAAATAGAAAATTAGAGATATTTTCATATGATTCTAATTATTCAAATATCAACGGCTAGCATCACCAAATAATCAATTTTTTCCTTTTTCTATTAAAACTATACTTTTTTTAATACTTTAATATACCCCAAAATTGTACAGATTGCTATAATGTAAATCGAGTTTACTTCCCATCTAATTACACATTAACAATGGAATAGTTATCTTTCTTCGTACATACTTTAGAAGGTCAAAGAAATAAAGAAGGTTCTTCCCACTAATTACGGTCTATCACTTTAAATGATAGATAATCGCTGGCTGCCAAACAATCTTTGAATTGTTTCTCGATAAAATCAATATTTCTTTAACAGATTAATTGAGCAGCAATGTTAATAAGACTATTGAAAAACAAATTGTCGGGCTAAGTTCTATATTCAAAAAAAGAAAAAAGAAAAATTAAAGGTTGTTGGTCGAGTTAGTTATAGTGTGAGAGTGACCTGACGGCAGTTCTCCACGTGGATATAGTATATTATTCAATTGTTTATTATTATAATAAATATTTATTTAATACTTCATCCTTTTCAATTTATGTGAACATATTAGTCTATATAAAAAATAATGACATCTTTTCATATTTGAAAATAATTTATTTTTATGCAATGATTTATAATCACACAAAATATATGTAACTCACTACAAATTTAAAATTTTTTTTTTTTTTTTTTACTTCGTGCCCAGTCAAATATGTTCGCGTAAAGTAAAACGGAGGGAGTAGTTAAGCCTAAATAGCGCGTTAGTTTAAAATTGACTAATCCAATTGAACTCCCTAGTTAAAAATTGACTGTTTCATACTTCCAAAATAGCGCGTTGGATGACTGTTGGTTGGAGGTAGTCCACTTTTTTCTTTAACATAGTAATTAACGTTGACTAATATGTTCGTATTACTTACTAGTAGGAGTAGTAAATAATTAGGTACCTACCGACACTACAGCTGTGACTAAGACAGAAAAAAACCTTTTTGGGGTATACAAGTGTAAAGTATAGCCAAAGCCATTCTTGATTTCATTGTTTTTTTCATTTGGTTTCTTCCATTTACCTTTCTCAGCTCCTTTCAAGATTCCTCGTCTTCTAATTCCAGGTGGGTACTCTCTTTCTTTTTAGCTTACTCTGTTATATATTGTAATTTTAACATGTTATTTTCTGTGATTGGATCTGTTTTCCTTCTTCTGAAAAACTTGCAACTTTATATAATTTTTGAGAAGATAAATTGAGGGAAAATGAATTAAATGAAGTGGGTATATGTTTGTTTTGAGATCCTAGGATTAAATTTTGGTGGGTTTAAGTTCCACTGTGCTAGGATCTTGTTTTGGAATATTGCTTGAAATAATGGTGACTAAATTTATCTTGTGGGTAGATTTCGTTTTTGAATATTTGATTTTATCATATTTTGGGTTGCTATGGATATATCATGGCTTTCTATTGGTTTAAGTTTCAGATGCATATGTTGATAATGAGTGCTAAGTTCAACAAAATTAGGTAGTCAACATTATGGTGTAAGTGGATTATGAATCATTTGGTACTTTAAATGGCATTGCACCTATGATAAGGAAAATCATGTGAGTTTGCACTTCATGGAAAAAAATCTATCTTTTTTGGATAAAGCAATGTTTCGTGACAAAAATAGCTTCTAAAGGGCAGGCCGGTGCACTAAGCTTAGGTAGGTTCAGGGAAGGGCTAGGTTACATTGGATCTATTGTACGCATTCTTACCTTTCATTTCTGCAAGAGGATAAGGGGAACCATGTGAGTTTGCCATTCACGGGAAAAATCTATCTTTTTTTGACAAGCAATGTTTCATGACAAAAATAGCTTATAAAGGGCAGACCGGTGCACTAAGCTTAGGCAGGTTCGGGGAATATTGTATGCATTCCTACCTTTCATTTCTGCAAGAGGATAAGGGAAACCATGTGAGTTTGCATTTCACGGAAAAACTCTATCTTTTTTTTGATAAGCAATGTTTCATGACAAAAATAGCTTATAAAAGACAAACCGGTGCACTAAGCTTAGGCAGGTTCGGGGAAGGGCTAGGCTACATTGGATCTATTGTACGCATTCTTACCTTTTATTTCTGCAAGAGATTAAGGGAAATCATGTGAGTTTGCCGTTCACGGGAAAAATCTATCTTTTTTTGATAAGCAATGTTTCATGACAAAAATAGCTTATAAAGGACAAACCAGTGCACTAAGCTTAGGCAGGTTCGGGGAAGGGCTAGGCTACATTGGATCTATTGTACGCATTCTTATCTTTCATTTCTGCAAGAGGATAAGGAAAATCATGTGAGTTTGCAGTTGATGGAAAAAAATGATCTTTTTTTGATAAGCAATGTTTCATGACAAAAATAGCTTATAAAGGACAGGTCAGTGCACTAAGCTAGGCGGGTTCGTGGGTGGGCGAGGCTATATTGGATCTATTATACGCAATCTAATCTATCAATTCCGCAAGAGTTTATTTCCACGGCTTGAACTTGTGGCCGGCGACAACTCTTACCATGGCGCTAAAGACTACCCCAGCTTATACTGAACTAACTAAAATACCACTGTGCCTTCCCCTAACAAACTAATGTCAAGAAAACACCTTCACTTATATGCAGGAACGAGTGTCCTTGGAAGATGTTTTTTACTTAAATTTATGCAAGAAACATTTTCATTTCCTTCCAACTTGGTTCCTAGTCTATGAAACCTGAAAGTTCAGGAGGAAGATTGACGAAGCTGAGGGTTATAAGTTATTTACATTATTTGATGTTTAGGTCTTGGAAAGTAATAATGCAGTATGGAAATTTGTCCATATTAGCTTCTTCAATACCCCAAGCTGAATCATCTAATAACTTCTGATATAAAACATTTATGCCTTTGGCGAGTAGCATTACGTACTATTATTATTTGATTTTCATTTCTCTTTTTCTCCAGAAGGCCATTTAAGTTATTTTTCATGGTTCCGTGTGTAAATGGACACAAAAATTGTTATCTTTATTTGCTGTATGTTTGGTTCACATTTTCTGTTCCCATTGTATATTCTTTCTTTCTTGTTATTCCATTCCATGATGTCACTACGTTAATAGAAGTCGGGCCTCCTGTTATCATTTGCTTGCAGGTTTTCAATTCTGGACAGGTGAATCAATGGATGCTTTGCGTTCAGCAGATATGAATTCTGACCCTGGTGATTTTGAATGCAATATCTGCTTTGAGTTAGCTCAAGATCCTATAGTCACTCTTTGTGGCCACCTTTATTGTTGGCCATGTCTTTACGAATGGTTGCAAGTTCATTCACATTCCCACGAGTGCCCAGTATGCAAGGCTCTCGTAGAAGAGCACAAGTTGGTTCCGATATATGGACGAGGCAAATCAAGTTCTGACCCAAGATCTCGGTTAGTACCTGGGATCAATATACCTAAGCGTCCAATGGGACAGAGACCTCAAACTGCTCCAGCTGTAGCTATGGACTATCTCCGACATGATGAATTGGATCCCATAGGGGGGTTCATGCCCATGCCCATGCCCATGCCCATGCCAAGTGCAAGGTTTGGAAACTCGATGTTATCTGATCTTTTTGGAGCTATTCCAGCTTTTTTTAACCTTCATGTACATGGATTTCATGATGCCACTGTTTATGGGGCGACTACAGGAGTCCCTTACCTCTTTTCCGGTTCATTTCACGGGGGTTATGCTCATGGTTTCCATTACTCTAACCACCTAGACGGAACAAAATTCTTTATGAAGATGCTTTTCTTGATCATCGGTTTCTTCTTAATCATTTCCCTAATTTCATAAGGTCTGAAATGTTATAGATTAACGATGTGTAATCGTTAATCATACAAGTGTATGTATCCTAGTGTGCTAGACCTACATATGTGTAGTAAACCAGGTGCAACTCTCCTGCACATTGTTAGTAGTTAGAATTAGGTATGTACTTAGCACCAGAATCTGCACCAAGTTTTTCTCTTAATAAAAAGCTGGTAGAGCTTTTCTTCTTCTTCTTCTTCAATTTGTTCTGTAACTATTTAACAAGAGGGTTGATGTTTGGGCCTGATATTTGAGTGAATTCTTGATTCATATCCATGGTAGTTTCTCTGCTGTCCGTCTGTGAAGATTTAATCCAAATATCCGGCCACCCAACATCTTAACCTAAAAATAACTGGTGGAGGTATGGTGTATGCATAATTTATGTTATATGTGTATAATTATTTATAATGAATGTATAATCTATGTATATAGCTAGAAAAGTAAACAATGAATATGGCTGGCTATTTGCGTAAAGATCGTAAAAATAGCACGGGCTAGTTAGTTTTTGGACTGGTCATTCAAAAATAGCCAGCGTTTGCAAAGTCATTGTAAAATAGCCACTATTTTGTTGCAACACGGAAAGTCCCGCATAATATACATGAGATTGGTGCACCTGTGTATGAACTTCCAGCATATTATGTTGGAACTCCAATACGCGGAAAGTTCCAGCATAATATATTGGAGATTGGAGCACATGTGTATGAACTTTCTACATATTATGCTGTACTGGTTATACTGGAGTTCCAGTATACTTATGCGGAACTCAGCATAATATACTGGAATTCCAGTTTATTATACCGGAATCCCAGTATATTATGCTGGAGTATTTTTCGGATTTTGAACAGTGTTTTTGTTTATCTTTACATGAAAAGTGGCTAAATTTTGGAACTGTGACTATTTTTGAACGACCACTTGTAAATCTGGCTATTTTTAAATTTGTCCGTAAAGATCCCAAATGCAGATTGTTTGCATCGTCTGGCGTTTTTAAGGTTGCTCTTTAGATTTTGTCCCGGTATGCCAAATGTTGGCTAGTTTTGCCGTTAAAACAGCTAGACGAATATCGTTTTTTTTTTTTTTTTTTTTTGTGTACGCAAAATTAACGCACTGGATTAGCAAGGGACAGAATTAAATAGTGATCTCAAAAGGGCCATTTGTGCAAATGCCCCGGTAAATGCTAAGGCTTATGGTAGGGGTGGCAAGCGGATGGGTTCGGTTGGTATGGGCGGGTCGAATATATTTAATGCATATGACGCGACCCATATTCAATACGGATGGATATGGGTTAATCGGCGGATAATATGGTTATCCATATTATCGCGTCTTAAATATGATCACTTTTAGTTCTAATATTTCAAACTTGAGTAATTCCACTACGAGACATTGCAAATATAAAAGTTAAACCCATAGGTTATCCATTGGTTAAGTGGAAAATATGGATCTATTCATATTTGACCTATTTTTAAAAAGTTCATTATTCAACCTATTTTTTAATGAATAACTGGATAAAATTTCTTTTATTTTTTTCCATTTTGTCACTACTAAGCCTTCTGGTTTTGACTATTTGTTTATTCTTGCTGCTAATCTCTTATAATCTCTTGTTTAATAAGATAAGAAGAAGAATGATTTGTGTCGAAGCAACTTTCTTATCTAAGAGATGATATTTTTTTTTTAATAATTATTATTACTCACTAATACTAAATGAAAGATAATTAGGATATATCCCACACGTAAAGCAATACTTGAAATTGTTGGAGTGTATGGGATATATTCCTTGTACGTAAAGTTAAAGGAGGTCCTTATTCTTGCTGTTTTCATGGCTCACTTTCTAAGGTTAGAATCTCCATTTTTCTACACTTTGCATAATAAGGGAAGTGGAAATTTCAGCATTAAAGCAAGCAATGCAACAATTGATGTTTGAAGCAGACGCGTGTCGTTTTTTTGGGTCCTAAAGTAAGTAGTTACGATAGGGGCAAATGTAAATTAAAATATGAAGTTTCCCCCTTATTGGGAAGTAAGGCAAGAAATGAAACTTTAGATGAAAGGAGTGTAGAAATTAGTTAAGTCATGTGTAGTCCAATGAAAGTCTTACGAAGTCGAAAGCACATGCCATAGGAGATAGTGTGTAGTATAATGCAAGTTGTTGGCTTACGAAAGCACGCCATGCATGGTTGTCAATGCCTTGCGCCATTCTTGTACAACAGTATAATACACTACATTGTATAGGATCGGACGACAAACAAGTACTAGCATTTTTCTATAACTATATGATATACTTAGTGACAGAGTCAAAATTTTCACTAAAAAGAGTCAACACATAGTATATATATATATATATATATAAATATAATATTTAATCTAGCGATGCAGTATAATTTTTCGACGAAGGGGTGTCAGTTAATTTCCCTTGCCAATGAGTGACTCCACCACTGAATATACCGGTGTACATTGATCCGACTAATTAAGATTTGCTCCGTGTAAGATCCATTAAAGAAGAAGTTATCCTTATCAATGGCTTTTTCATTCTAAGGGTACGAACTAAAGACATCTAGTCAAGGGTTGAGGACTTGAGGGACCCCATCTAAGAGCATTAATACCCTTCGGCGGTGACAAACAAGAAGTATAGGTTTGGGTATTATAGTTTCATTTTTCTTTTTCTTTTTCGTTTGCTTTATTGAAAAATAATGAAGAATTGGTGGAAAGGAAGAGTTATTTGTGTTGTGTTTTTATGTCTAGGACTTACTTGTCATCTGTGTGTATGTGTAGTTAACTTAGCTACGAAAAACCAAGACAGAAGCAAAGGACGGCCAATACTAACTAATAGTACCTTGTTTGGCCGAGTTTTTAGGAGAAAAAATAGTGCTTCTGAAAAGAAGCAGAAGCAGAAGCAGTTTTGGAGAAATAGAAAAAATAGTTTCTTCCCATAAGCACTTTTGAGAAAAATACATTTAGAAACACTTTTTAAAAGTTTGGCCAAACAGTAATTGCTGCTTAGAAGTATTTTTTAAATTAATTAGCCAAACACAAACTGCTTCTTACCGAAAATACTTTTAAAAAAAACACTTATCAAAATAAACTGATTTTTCCGACGAACAGGCTATAATTATGTTAAAGCTTAGTTGTTGTTGCACCTACACCTGTTCTGTTCTCCAAGAGTTTTTTATTAAAAAATAATTATAGTTTGAACAGAAACTTTAATATAAATGCGTAATTTAGAGAAGTGGATTATTGTATACGGTCAAAATCGAGGAAGTCCGATTTTAAGGCCTCTATTGCATTCCAAGTCCGGTCTCGAGAGGCTCGAAGCAGAGTCCGAAGTTCGACCCCGAGGTGCGTTTCTCGAGAGAGTATATCGAAGGCTCATCACAACATACCTAGAGGCAATATAAAAATCGATGACCGTCATGGAAATGCGGGAAATTCCCAAGGACACGTGGTTAGAACTAATAAGGTCAGCAAGAGATAGTACAAGTCTGTACTAAGCCATTATACAACTGTAGCAATAGTGTTTCTTTGTCATAATTAGTCATGTACTATGTTCAGACTCTCCCCTCCTATATAAAGGGGATCCTTATAATTTTGTAACACACATGAATATTCACTGCAATAGAACATTCTTTACTTTTCTCGTTTAACGTGCTCAATATTACTCTACAACTTTACTGTTCTCCATTTATTGTTCTTCATTTATTGTTCATTATTAACTGTCAAAGACTATCCTCGAGGCCCCTGATATTACTGAGCTCGAGGTCCCCGGCTTCGTGACCACACTAGTTTGACTATCATTTCTTTCTCACTTACACTTAGCATTTTTCACCTATCTACTAGTATTAAAATAAATCACATATTTCTAGAATCACAAATCATTTAATTGTTAAAACCATTTTCGAGGTAAACAGTTTGGCGCCCACTGTGAGACTAAAAATAATAGTGATTGTTTTGGTGCTAGTTTTCTGAAAACGCAAGTTATTTTTCACCTTTTTCTTGTCCAATGATCTTTGATTTCAGGTCAAATGTCAAACTCAACAAATGCACATGGAAACAACGGTCTTGAGCTCCATGGAGAGAACAGTACAACTGCCTCAGTCGCCGGTGTGTCGCCGCAAAACCCTGGGTGGCACCAGCACAAATCCCCTTCGACTCACGCAATGCTTTGCATGTTGATAGAGACACTGATACCGATGAAAGTGTGCGCGGAGGTGACCAACATGAAGCGCAAAGGCAAGCTCGGGAAGAAAAAAAAGTTAGCCTACATGTCATTTTTGAATGTTACAAGCACAACAAATGGCTATAACTCAGTTACAAAGTCAGCAGAAGACCCCGAGCATAGCAGGACCAGAAACAACTCCTCGAGCTGAGAAAGCACAAGAAAGATCGAGTAACAACGGGTCAGGAACAGACCCCACTATTATGAAAATGCTGGAGGACCTCACTAAAAGGATTGAATCAGGAGAAAAGAATATAGAGGCCAACGACAAAAAGTGGAAACCTATAACTCGAGGGTCGATCAGATCCCGGACGAACCTCTGATTTTGAAGGGGGTAGATTCGAAGAAGTTTGTGCAGAAACCATTTCCATCAAGTGCGTCTCCGAAGCCCATTATGAAGAAGTTCAGGATGCCCGATATCCCAAAGTACAACGGGACCACATATCCCAACGAGCATATTACCACTTATACTTGTGGTATAAAAGGGAATGGCTTCAAAGACGACGAAATTGAGTCCGTCTTGTTGAAGAAGTTCGGGGAAACACTGGCCAAGGGGGCCATGATGTGGTATCATAACCTCCCCTCGAACTCAATAGATTCGTTTGCCATGCTGGCATACTCTTTTGTGAAGGCACATGCTGGTGCCATTAAGGTCGCTACAAGGAAGTCCGATGTTTTCAAAATTAAACAAAGAGAGAACGAGATGCTAAGGGAGTTTGTATCCCGCTTTCAAATGGAGCGAATGGAATTACCACTAGTCTCCGATGCCTGGGTAGTGCAGGACTTCACTCAGGGCTTGAACGAATGAAGCTCAATAGCTTTGAAGCAGCTAAAGCAGAATTCGATTGAGTATCCCGCCATAACTTGGGCGGATGTGCACAACATGTATCAATCGAAGTCCAGGGTCGAGGACGACCAATTGGGAGCCCCTTCGGGCTCCGTATATCCGAGCAGGCTATTAGCAAAGGAATTAAGGAATGCAGAAAGGGAGTCGAGACCAAACAAAGAAAGATACCAACCATATGTCGACGATCAAAGAAATTCCCCAAGGCGTAATATACCACGAAGCGATCGAATGATGGATCGAGGTCAAGGTTACTGGGGACTCATGAGAAAATTCGGGTTCGGAAGGCACACGGGGCCGGTTGTGGCACCCCGACTGTCAGAATACAAGTTCAACATCGATGCCTTAGACATCATATCTGCCATTGGTAAGATCAGAGACACCAGGTGGCCGAAGCCCATGCAGTCAGATCCTTCCCAAAGGAACCCCCAACTAATGTGTAAATACCATGGCACTCACGGTCATAGGACCAAGGACTGTAGACAGCTTCGAGAGAAGGTGGACCGACTGATCAATAAAAGGCATCTTCGAGAATTCCTCAACGGTCGAGCAAAGAATCACTTTCGGGAAAGAGAGGCGAACATGAATGATGAGCCAGAAGAACCGCAACACATCATTCACATGATCATTGGAGGAGTCGACGTCCCACAGGGACCCGTATTCAAACGGACAAAAGTATCCATCATAAGGAAAAAACGAACTCGGAGCTACATGCCTGAGGATGTTCTTACGTTCAGTGAAGAAGCCGTCGGGCCTTGTCTCAGCCTCATAATGATGCACTGGTAATTTCTTTTCTTTTGAATAAAGTTCAAATTAAACGTGTGCTCGTGGATCCAGGTAGCTCGACCAACATAATCAGGTCGAGGGTGGTGGATCAGCTCTGACTACTCGATCAGATCATACTCGTCTATCGAGTCCTCAATGGATTCAACATGGCGAGTGAGACAACGAGGGGGGAAATCATCCTCCCGGTCAACGTGGCCGGTACAATTCAAGATACAAAGTTTCATGCCATCGAAGGTGACATGAGGTACAATGCCTTACTTGGAAGGTCGTGGATACATAGCATGAGGGCAGTGCCATCAACTCTTCATGAAATAATGAAGTACCCAACAAAGTATGGTGTAAAAATGGTGTATAAGGAGCAACATGCAACAAAGGAGATGTTCGCAGTGCACGACATGGCACCGGCATCGACACCTTCCACCTCAGATAGACAAACTAATAGCCAAATAGCAACCATAGTCTACACACTCGGTAGAACCCGAGGGACGGGGGATTGGTGAGCAGTTGATCGAGGATGATGAAGTTAACGGTCGAAGAGCTCGAACAGGCCTCAGTCCGAGGTAAAGTATGCATTCATTAAAGGCAAGGTAACAAAATTTCCCGAAATAGGAAGAATGTGTGCAGATTACAAAGGCCCGAATAAAGCATTCCCTAGAGACTCATTCCCATTGTCCAACATCGATCTCTTGATCGATGCCACGATCGACCAACGAGATCCTTACTTTTCTCGATGCTTACTCCGGGTACAATCAAATTCAAATGAACCCGGAGGACCAGGAAAGGACTTCGTTCATCACGAAGTATGGTACATATTGTTGTAATGTAATGCCCTTCGGGTAAAAAAAATGCGAAAGCCATATATCAATGCCTAGTTAATAAGATGTTCGAACATCAAATAGGCAAGTCTATGGAAGTTTACATTGATGACATGTTAGTTAAGTCCCTGCGCGCAAAGGACCATTTGACTCATTTGCAGGTAGCTTTTGATATCCTCAGAAGGTATAACATGAAGTTCAACCCCGAGAAATGTGCCTACGGAGTTGGTTCGAGCAAAATTTTGGACCTCGTGGTGTCGAATAGGGGAATCGAGATCAAGCTCGACAAAATCAAGACCACCGAGGGCTCAAACAACGAAGCCATAAACACCGCCCTCGAGCTACTAGATGGAAAGCGTGAGGCCGCACGAATTCGAATGGCCGCTCGAAGGAAAAAGATCGAAAGGTACTACAATAGAAGAACAATGCTCAAGCGCTATTATTGTTGAGGTACTACCAAGCAATTGGAACATATCGATGCTTAAGCGCTATTATTGTTGAGGTATAATCTTTTCCTTTTTCATTTATATTTCATACTAACTTGTTGCAGGTGTTCGATTGGGAGGAATCGAAGCACCCTCAAGCTTGAAGACCTTGGGTTTTAAAGCATGCGCTGCACTTTTCCCCCCTTAGATCGGGTTTTATCCCAAACGGGTTTTGCCAACGAGGTTTTTAACGAGGCAACATCCATATGCTACCTAAGGAAAACTCAACAAGTATTCAAGGCTTCTTTTCAATCAACCTCGAATACTGAGGGACATCACCCTAGGAGGTTGCTTTTTCAAAGAAATCAAGTTATGCCAAAGAGGGCCTCGATCGGAGAATTGGGCCAAACAATTAAATGATTCGTGTCCGCGTAGAACAATTGAGCCACCGATGGCAAAAACATGTACGCTTGTATCAAGTAATCGAAGAAGCATCTTTACTTATCAAAACGCTTTGTGCCTCAAAGAAGTTTACTATTTTCATATGAAACGACTTAAGGGCAAAAAACTCTCGAACACTTGGGGACTGCCATCAACAGTCAACTTATCGAGTCATCAAAACTCGAATCTATAAGACCTCAACGAGACATACTCAAATTTCTAAGATCTTAAAAGGGCATAACCCCGATATTAAGACCGATGTCATCTCACCCAGAGACATACTGGAACTTGTAAGACCCCTAAAAAAGGCATACCCTCGATATAGAGACCGATGTCATCTCACCCAGGGACTAAAGGCTACGACCGAACATAAAGACTACGGTCATATTAAGAGGCTACGGTCGAAATAACACGGCTCGGAGACGTCCGACTTCCGCCATAAAATCTGAAGGCCTTCAAACACTTTGAAAAAATCGGTTAATCAGGCTACCCTAGGCATAAGCAAAGGAGCTTCGATAATATCAGCTCCGAACAATGAAAAGGCTTCGAAAAAATCAGCCTTCAATGAAAGGTTTCAAAAAATTAACCTTCGAGAGAACCTCATGAGGTACTCAATTATCGTCACATATCGACTTATAATCGAGGTTCTTATTTGAGTCGTCGAAAAGTCAGGCGAACACAAAACATGCCAAGGCATAGCCAAAACTTTAAAAGTCTTTAGCCAGAATGGGGGGAAGACTATAGCCATATTAGAGGTCAAATCGACCCGATCTAAAAATAGCCTAAGGGCCGATATGTAAGAGCCTAAGGGCTAACCTAAAGAGCCTAAGAGCCGATCTAAAGAGCCTAATGGCCAAATTGAAAATAGCCTAAGGACCAATGTTTTAAAACCTAAGGGTCGATGGTCCCGAGTCAAAACTTACCTCGAGGATCGAACCTTAAACGGTCAACTATTATCGATTGTTCATCAAGCATAAAAACCTAATGGTTTTCATTTTAAGTCCAACATATTAGACTGATTATCGACAAGCATAAAAATTCAAGACAAAAAAAAAGACACAAGCAAGTTGGAAATTTATACAAAGATAAAACCAAAGGGTTGTATATATAATGGTGGCACAAAGGTACATTTACAACACCCCCACAGGGAGACCTTTACAAAAATCAAGAAAAAAAACCTAGTCTATCTTCGGGGACTTAGTCTTTTCCCTCTCGGGGAGTATGTCTTCATCAGCTCCCTCGGGACCAGCTCCCTCACCGGTCTCTTCCTCATTGTCTTTAGCATCTGATTCATCATCGGAAGAAATGAGGAACTTGGCGTCAATCACATCCTCCCCGGTCTGCTCTATCTCCTCCGAGAGATCGAATCCCTTATCATGAATCTCCTCGAGGGTTCCCCTCTGGTATCTACATCGGGCATACTCATTTTTTCTTCTCTCTCGATCGGAGGGCCCCCTCAACTCCATCCGAGCATCAGTGGCATCTTTCAGATAGATGGAAACGTTCTTATCGGCCTTTATTTGGACCTCTTCGGCTTTGGCTCGAGCTTCCACAACTTCGGCCTTCACCTTCGATAGATCGGCTTCAAGCTTAGCTATCCTGCTCGCCTGAATCGAGTTGCTCTCTCGAGCATCACAGAGTTGAATCTCAAGGGCAGAGACTTTAGCCAAAGCATTTTTTTTTCCGCAACAAAGACATCCATATGTGCCTTCAATTCGTTGCACTCAGAATTGACTTCGTTGACTTCACCCACAAGGAGTTACATCATCTCGATCTTTCGCTGCAACTGAGACATCGAAGTATTAGCCTCTTAAGACGGGAGAGGGATTCCATATTCATTCAGAACTAAGGTTACCGGCTTCTCTATCTTATCTTCATACTCACGAGCTCGGGCCAATTACGACCGAAGGTGTACCAATTCCCTTTCCTTCTTATTACAAAGAAGCCTGCGAGATTTCTCCCCGTTCGAGAACCTACGCAACTTGGCCTCACAGCGAAGCAGCTTAGTATTAAGTTTGTCAAAGACCTACGAAAAAGAAGGCCCAGTTAGAAAAAAGAAGAGAGCATGAAAATAGAAAGGTTATAATACTGTCCAAAAAACTCACCACAGAACAGAGTCGTTGATCCTCCCCAAAGTTCGAGTTTGTATCTTCCGGTTCGGCCTCATCGATCTCGGTAAAGCAACCCTGGGAGGGGTCGTTTTCATTCGGGGCTCTGCCTAATTTGGGCAACCTCTGGTTCTAAGCGTCCCTCATGGTATCTTCGGAGGAAGATGAGAATAGTGGTGAAGGACCTGCTTTCTTGGCCTCGGGAAAACCAATCGAGGCGCTCTGATTGGGCAAAGGCGCGTTAGAGCCCATTCCATTCGGAGTATTTTCCGACGTCTGAGAACCAGCTGCCAAATCAGGTAATGAAGGACCTTCATCCCTCTTCTCTTTTGGAACCTCTCCCTCGAGGCTAGGGGCCTCAAGTCAAGCAGGCTTAACAGCCTCGGGAGGCCTCCTGGTTTGATCCATCAACGTCGAACTATCTTCTTCGACAACATTACCATCCACAGATCGACCAACGAATATAAGATCTTTGTCGATGGCTGCATCCTTCTTGCGCTCCGGGCGGGTCCTGCTTTGCTCTGAATACCCTCGCCCCTCGAGGATCCTTTCCTTTTATTATCATTCTCTGGCTTTAAAGCCGAAGGTTCTTCTTCTTCCCCGAGAGGGGACAGTCTCATCTCAGAGAACTAACTGATGCCTGCAGTAGAAAAAATAATGTACATAAAGAAAAGTATTCCTTTAGGGAGGAACTACATAGAACGTACCATGGTGTTTTGCCTCCCATTTTCCCTTCGACAAACCTCACCACTTGCGTTTGTCGTAGGTCGAAGAAGATGCCAGTTTGCGAACCCAGTCCGCGATATTGAGGATCGCATATGGCATCCATGGGACAACTGTAGGGGTGGAAAAGGAAAGGTTATATGTAGTTTGGCAAAACTGAGAACAAAAGTGATAAAGTACAATATATTACTTACGTTTGAAATTCCATTCCTCGTGGAACGACAGGAACTCCGAAGGAATGATGTCAACGATGATCACTCGAATAAACCGACTCATCCATCCTTGATCCCTATCCTCGTCATCGCCTGTAAAGAATGGCTTGGTAGATCGGCGTCGTATTTTAATTAGACCTTGGAAATGCAGAGGCCGATACAATCTAATAAGGTGATTAAGAGTGAATTCAAGCTCGGCCTTTTCAGCAAAAGATCTCAACATCAGCACGATCCGCCAGAAAGACGGATGGATCTGAGCCAAAGTAACTCGATACTTTTGGCAGAACTTGAGCACGAGTTGGTCGAGGGGACCCAACGTAAAGGGGTACGTATACACATTCAGAAACCCCTCTACATGGGCCGTAATATCCTCTTCCCGAGAGGGTATCTGCAGTACTACTTTTTCTCCCCATCCATAGTCCCTCATCACAGCTTCGAGGTGTCTCTCCTCGATTAACCGAATGTACCTCGATGCGTGTTCTCGACGGCCAGGGACATTGTGGGGGGGGGGAGGGGGTTTCTGTAGCGTGAAATCTTGCTTTAAAGTAAAGCAGTTCGGGATTAGTTCGCTAAGCGCCGGCGGTGTACTACTGGCCGGGCGGGACGTAGAGGAGGAGCTTCCCTCTTTCTGATGAACGGATTTGGATATGGTAGCCATGATTTCTTTAAAACAATAAACGGGAGATGAAAACTCTAGCGAAATCCTTAAACTAATACGACGGAAGAACTAGTGGAGGAAAGGAACTCTATAGAGGAAGATGGTTGCACAAAGCGGTAAAGTTCTTAATGATAAGGAAGACAAGTATATATAAGAGAAAAGACACGACTATTCATTAATGTTGATATCCAACCAGCTATGACGAAGCAATCATGACTTTTGGGGAAATGAATCGGCGGGCCACTTCGGTCACGTCATAAGAATGGCATCATCACACAGCGTTTCGAAGGGTCGATTAGTCAAATTGTTTTCTTACCAATCTGTTCTAAAAAGGTTATGCAATTGAAATCAGAGAAGCCCAATTTTAAGGGTCTCTGTTACGCCGAGACCGAGCTCGGAGGATTTGAAATAAAGTTCGAGTTAGACCTTTGAATGAACACTTAAAGACATAATATTGAAGGCTTTAATGTGAAGCAAAGGTGAAACAAAAAGATTCTTTGTATTCCAAAAAGCGTATTTACATGGATGCATTCACAAAGCTCTCACACAGATCCCTTACACAAAAGAAGAAGAAATAAAAGGAACAAAAAAAAGCCTAGTCTTCATCTTCACTGCTCTCCGAGCCGCTAGCAGAGCCTTCCTCAGAAGTGATCAGTGCTTCCGACGCTTCTTCTAAGGACTTCGCTTCCTCAATCTCGATAGAAAGATCGAAACCCTTGGCACGCATTTCCTCGAAAGCCTGCCTTCGAGCTTCTAACCGAGAATGGACAAGGGTGCGAGTCATATTGAGCTCGACCTCTTCGGATATCTTCCTGGCCTGAGCATTTGCAACATCAACATCATCCCGATATGAGGATATGAGTGCGTCGGCTTCAGACTTGGCTGTGGATAACGCGGCGGCCGATTCGGCATGAAGCGCTTTATATTTGTGGCCCTCCTCTTTCGCACCCTGAAGAAGATGCTGGGCCGAGGTCAGCTTCTCTAGAAGAGTGTCCTTCTCAGAGGACATGCCGTCCACGCTCTGCTTCAGTCCGAGGTTCTCAATATTTTTGGCCACAATCTCTTCCCGAAGTTTCCCCGCTAGGTCATCCTTTTGATGGATCTGCAAAAACCAATTCAAAGTGTTAAACGATAAAATTGCAAAAACGGAAAGCAATCCATCGAACGCTAAGCTACATGTTCGATGAAGTTGGCTCGCTCTTCGAACGTTTTCTCCGATCTTGCTCGAAGGTCACTCAATTCCTCTTCCCTTCGGGCACATAGAGTTTTGAGCTCATTCGACTCCAACGTGAGCTTCCTAAGCTCTTCCTCACAATGAGCCAACTCAACTCGAAACTTGGAGAAGGCCTGGTTATAGAGCATCATGACCTAAAACACAAAGGGAAAAAGTTAGAAAAACAAGAACCAAAACTCAAAGCACAAATGTTATATCAAAAAATTGCCTGCTTTTGGAGTTTCTCAGCCTCCTAGAGCGTAAGTGAGGCATCGAGATCAGGGTCCTCCTCAACTCCGGCAAAATAATATTCAAATATATCATTCTCTCCCTGGGATGCCCCCACGTTAGAAGTTCCCCTATTTTGGGCATCCCGTATTTGTCCTGGAGAAAACGGCGGACCTCGTGGAGGATCATCTATGTACAACCCCAATCGGGGCTTTCTCTCGCCTTCGAGGAGTTTCAGAGTTGGGTCCCTCGAATTTGCCGACCAAGTGCGCATCGGCACAAGATGTATCCTGGTCGATGATCGGCTCGGGGACTTTATTTAACCCCTCCTTGAGAGTCTCCTCAACTCGAGGTGGGACCGTATCGGCAACCTCTGGCTCAACAGTATTCGACTCAACATCCGTCGAAGCATCGATGCTTCATTTTCCCCTAAGTACCAGTGGGCAATTGTCATCTTCTTCGTCTTCAGCACGAAGGCTCTCAACGGCTGCCGGAGTTAAGGTCGTCGTATCGGCCTTACACTTTTGAGCCTTGGCTCTCTTTTGTTTTGGAGACTCCGCCGACGTCTCCTTCTTTCTCTTTTTATCTTTGGCGGGTTTCTGGGTCTCCACTTCGCCAGTTGGAGGCGACCTCATCTAAACGGCTTCTCCGAGGCGTGTATAAGCACAAAAGATCAAGTATACTACCAAGAAATCTTTTACCGAGGAATTCAAATACAACAGTGATAAAAACTTACCATGATATTTGGCCTCCCATCAGGTTTTGGCCAAGTCGTGCCAGACGCGCTTAGCGTATGGGGAGGTGGAATCCAATTGTCGAACCCAGCCCGGGAGGTCTTTGACCGCGCCGGGTACCGTTCGACGGCTGCATCATTAGAAAAGAAAAAGTTAAGAAAGGGAAAGAAAACATTCAATTAACGAAGCATATTCGATGTGTCGGCACTTACGACTCATATTCCATTCCTCTGGGGACGACATCTTCTCAGCCGGAATCAAGTCCGAGGTCCTGACTCAAATGAAACGGCTCATCCACCCTTGGTCTTTGTCTTCATCGATAATATCAAAGAATGACTTCGAGGATCGACACTGCAGTTTAATTAGGCCACCTCAATAAAGACGAGGGCTATACAGTTTGATCAGATGGTCGAGGGAAAAAGGCATCCCTTCGACCATGTTTGAAAAATATCTGATTAAATAGACGATTCGCCAAAAAGAAAGATAGATCTGGCCGAGCGTCACTCGATATTGTTGGCAAAAATCGAGGATCACTGGATCTATTGGTGGCGAAGAAGGGTCTACAGGACCTAAGGTAAAGGGATATGTGTATACGCTTAGAAAACCAACTTTGTAGGTAGTTATGTCTTCTTCAGATGAAGGGATCTCCACTTGCACCGCCTCCCCCCAACGGTAATCGACCTTCACTTTTTCGGTATTGGTTACCAGACTAATATACCGAGACATGGGCTCACATCGGCTCGCTACCGAAAAAGGTTTATCAACCTTGAAATCAGATGATGTTTCGCAAGGCCCGGGGATGCAATCCTCAGCACGAAGAGGTACTGCTATTTTGCTCTTAGACGAGCGTGATGATGAAGNTCAAGCAATGCCTATTTGATGCAAACTGAAAACTGAGGGTGCTCAAAAGTACGTCTACTACTCTGTCACACCTAATGATACGACCTTTTTTGCTTTTGTTAAATTATCAATATCGCATATTTGCATTAACTGGAATTAAAAGGGAAGTCTGGTACATAAATATTTTATTTTCATGCAGGATTGAGGAAGAATAGCATTTCAAAGGTAACATAGGCAGTCCGATGTAGGATGTAACAACAATAATAACATAGCCAGTATAATCTAATAAGTGAGGTTTGGGAAGGAACTAATATGTACGCATACTTTACTTTTATCATAAGGTATATATAGAAGTTATTTCCAAAAACCATCGGCATTAATCAAATTTCGAAACATAACTATTCATCGTGCTAAGAGCTCTAGTCATGCTACCAATTATCAATTTAAATTACTGTAATACTTAATAGTGGCATCGATAAACTACATATCATATTTTTTTCAAAAGCTAGAATGACATTATTTTCTTTTTCTAGATTAGGGAGATCGGTCCATAAATACGTCATCCGTCCTAAAAAGAATGACATACTAATATTGAGCATGAGTGTCAAACTATTTAATTTCTTATTTGAAAAAAAATATCGATTCTTCAATGTTTTAAGAATTATTAACACATATTTTAAAACTATTTAAACGGCACTATAACTCCCAGTTTTTTAGAATGGAAACTAATAAAAATATTTTAAAACATTTATTACGAATAAGAACCTTATGACCTCAAATATATAGTAGTAGTAGTATTGAGTTTAAATAAATTGAAGAGGAAAATTGTACATGCAATTTACTCTAATCCATATTATGTTTGCTTAAAATTTTGCTCAAGTATTATAATCTGTATAAATAATTGAATTTGTTGTAGTAAGTACTACGCAATATTTTGGAAGTACTAAGTACACAAGTATAATTAGTTGTAGTACACACTGCCTCACCATGTTTAGATAAACTAACAAAACGGTCGTTACAACTTCATATAGCTAAATGCCTGAACTAAACCAAATTAATTGACCTCTCATCTCTCTGTTTATATTCTTAGTTTATTTTAGAGTTCCCACATCGATGGAAATGCTGAAATTTTCAACTAAACCTTTAAGAACACACCATTTTCAAAATCATTTCTGGGTTCCTCAAAATTCAAGAATTCTTGGTGTTTACAACAAAAAAGACCGCACTTTTTCATTTCCTCTTACTTTTAAGCTCAAGACTTCAAAAGGGAAGAAAACGATCAAGAAAAAGATTGTTCCTGGCAATATTTCTTTGCCGGACCCCGGCGGAGCGCCGCCGCTTTTGGAGCGGAAGAAGGCGGCGGAAGGAACCACTAGGAATAATGATAAAGTGGTGTTTAAGAAAGTGCCGAAAAGGGTATTGGGAGTTTTCTCTAATTTGCCATTGGTAATTGGTGAGATGTTTGCTGCTACTGGCTTAATGGCCTTAGGTAATTTTCAGTGCATGCATTCATGATTATATTGCAAAACTTCAAGTTGGTCTATTTTTACAGGAGCACCATGGCGAAGCCACATGGTCATTAGGGTGGTCAGTTATTCAAAAATTAAACTGTGTATTTAGGTAAAACATTATATGTTTTAGAGGTATATAACACATATTGAACATTCTTTGTCGGAATTTTGTTCAGTTCTTTCAAATTTGAACACCCTTAGAAAAATTCCTAACTTCGCCGTTGGGAGCGCGATAAGACATAAGAGCACACATTTAATTACTGAATTATATTACGTCTCAACATGCTCTGAGACGTGAAAGTGTTTTTTATTTTTTTGGTGGCGATGAGATTTGCACTCAGTACATGCATACCATGACATCGTGTTAAAATATGGACCATCTCATCTAAAAGTTTAATATGTTAGAGAGATCATACTTTTGATTACTTAATTATATTATGTCTCAATAATATATACACAAAACAATAGTCCTGAACTAATTATTGGTATTGGCTATATGAATCCGTGTTGGTTTATGCAAGTGTGCATATGTATGTTTATGACGAGAGATTCCATTTTTATGATTTTTAGTAGACGTCTTGTGTTTTCCTATGTGAGCCTTTACTATAGCTGGTTGGGCAGCCTGATGTACAAAACATGCATTCACTAGGGTGGGGAAAGGTTGTACCCACGGGGTGTGACGTAGACATCCTAAATTAATGCAAGCATTAGTGGTTGCTTCCACGGCTCGAACCCGTGACCTATAAGTCACACAGAGAAAACTTTACCGGTTGCTCCGACTCCCCTTCCTTTACTATAGCTGGTTGCTTTTACTAAATTTTTGTCTTGCTATTGTCTTTGGGCTTTTCCTTTCCATAATTTATTCTGCAGCTGCCATTCTAATTGCAGTTCAAGGCTGCATAAAATGCGTGATAGGCATATTTGAGTTATTAGTTGGCCTTTGATATCCTTTTTTAGTCCTTTATTTGGGTAGTTGTAGTTCTAATTACATTCTAGACGGCAGAACAAGCGCAATAGGCATAATTATATGGTTGTGTTGGAGACTTGGAGTTGTCATATTATTTCACCTTGGCTTAGAGCTGTTCATGTTTTGATATCAGTGAAGAAAACAGAAAACAGAGCCTGCATTGTTTCAGTGGTGGCAGGGCTTGAGTATATTAGATGTTGCCTATGTAGTGAACATTGTTGTTCATTTAATGTTCTCACCTTGATTATTTGATTTCGTGTCTTCTTAAACTGACGGAAATCATCTATGTATACCTTCTTTTTAAGTTAACACTCAAACATTCAGTGTTCCCTATTGTGTTTGCCTCTCTGTTTAGAGATTCTCTGATAACTAGATTTCTTTACTTTCTCCATTTTTTCGCTTGCAGGAACTATCATTGATCAAGGCGAGGTTCCAGAATTTTGCTTTCATAATTTTCCTGAATTTTCCCTTGGTCTTGATCACATGTTCTCATCCCCTATTTTCCTTGGGTCGTTGGCGATACTAGGTGCATCATTGATGGCTTGCACAAACACAACACAAATTCCCCTTCTGAAGGTAGCAAGAAGGTCTGCTTTTAATTTCCACTTTGCCTGGATTTTAATTCGGAGGTCTCTAAAGCAGATTAGAATTAAAATTTATTGATCAAATCTGCAGGCGGTCATTCTTGAATTCAGCCGAGCCAATTCATAAGCAAGAAGATGCAGACACTCTGCCTAGAGCATCGGTTAAAGACTCGGGTGTCACACCGATGGAATTTGGATATGAGGTATAAAATTAATAATGTCTTCTACTGATTTAGTCTATCACTTATTTTAGTCCTTAGTATAGAATTTGAAATATTTCCGAGGAGACCTGTCCAATAATTGAATGAGTGCATCAAGATATTTTTTAAAATGCTCTACATGAATGCAGAATTATCAACAAGGCTGCTAAAACACTTCCGTCACAGTATGCCACACTATTTTAGATAAATCCTTCTTCTCATGTTTGCCAGTAAACGAGAAACATAGATGGATGAACAATATAGATTTTTTGGTTTGTCGTAATACAGAACAACAGTAGTGTTATTCCAAATATAAAAAAGCAGATTGGTTCAGTTGTGGATCCATGCATGACTAGTTGGACAAAACATCTTTCAGTTTCTTAATTTCTTCAACAATAACTTCACATAACATTTCGAAAAACTCTGCATCTTTAGGTATTCTTAAAAGGGCCATCTCTTCATGCATTTAAGGGGTTGGCAAGTCGACTTGCTTCAACTGTAGCACATTTCGCGCTGCTGCTTGCAGTGTCTGGAGGAGGAACTCTGAGTGCAGCAGACGGTTTTGGTGGGGTTCTGTCGACTCCTTCTGATGCTTTTAGTACTGAGGTTCATGTCAATCGACCCAACTTGGACTACGATGAAAGTGGAGAGGTACGCATATTCAATTTATGTGAAGTTAAGTATGATTTCCCTTTCTACAAATTGCTGAATAACTCCTTTCTTTTCTGTTGTCTTTAATATGTAATGTAGGTCTCACAGTTTAATACTGACATTTCCCTGATTGATCTTAACGGAAAGGAATTACTGAGGAAAACCATTTGTGTCAATGATTCTTTAAGGTACAGTGGCATCACCTTAAGTTTTGGTGAAAAATAGAATCTTTAACATAACGAGAAGCCTACGTTTTTAGAGTTCTCTTATTTCTACTATTCTGATTTTTCCTCCTTTTTGATTCTAAAATGCAGATCAATACAAGCTGGTGATTTGCAATCAACTACTCTTAATGATAAAGAAGGAAAATTTGCTGGAGTTAGACAACCGAACTCAAAGCTTCAAATTCAGATTGATGGAACAAAAGTTGTCATTGTAGACGCAATTGGTAGTACTAGCGTGGACCTAAAGGTACCCAAAGAAATCCTCATATGAAGTAGCAGCATCCAAAGAAATTATGTTATTTTACGGAAAAGGGCCTGATTTGCCCCTCTACTAATGTTTATTGTTCGTCCCTCATTATACTTTGTGTTCAGATATACCCCTGTCGTCCATTAAAGTTTTATATTTGCCCCTATTTTAAAGACCAAGACACGTGGCGCCTTCTGAGAGATTGAACTATAATCATAAATAGAGGCAAATATAGAACTTTGATGGACTGCGACGATATATTTGAGTGGAAAGATAAAACAATAAACAATACTAGAGACACTTATTTTATGTTTGCAATGGTTGTTGAGTGTGTGCTATGTTTTGCTACAGACTGATCGAGGAGTACCAATAGTCTACGCTGGTTTTGGTTCTCTAATGCTTACAACTTGCATTAGTTATTTGTCACATGCACAGGTGAAATTCTGTCCCATAGTCAACAACTGTGACCTAGTAAATTCAAGAAATTATGATTATCTTAACATTTATTCTAACTTATATGAATCTTCTCAATAGCTCTCAGCCTTACAAGATGGAAAAACTGAGGTGGTTGGTGGTAAGAATAATCGAGCCCAAGGCGAGTTTCCTGACACTGAGGATCGCTTCGTCGATGAATCAGATTCTTCTACAGAGGAATCTGATAGTTTCATTGGCTTCAGAATTCAAGTTGGAATTTGGAACAAGAAAGATTTAGATATGTAAGTAGCTGATGTTAGCAGGAAGACCAGAATGAGAATGCAGAAGTCAAAAGAATTGATCACAAAATCTTGAGTTGATAAAGACACTGATTGTGGATTTAATTCATTTTCATGATAGGACAAGTTATAGATCAAATTCTTGACCAATGTAAAGTTAGTAGTACTAGTCATTCTCATTAGTTTTGGGGGTTGGTATTGGTAGGTAGGGGTATTACAGGTGTATAAATTAAATCAGTATGTATATGATTAGGACCCTTTTACATTTCTAAAAGTGTTTTGTTGCCTTATATAGAAAGAGTTGTATATGTACACGTAAATGGTAATAGTATATTTTAATCTGTTACAATTGGCCACCTATCTCATTTTGCAAATTACTAATGGGCGCCTTGTAATTATTTTTTAAGTGATTTGATACTGTAAAAGTTTGTTTACTAAAGGGATTTTTACGTTCTTATACATTATTTGAAATCTTATTACCCTCTCTGCTTAAGTCTTAATTTAATTACATGGTTATATATAATTTACCAATTATATATAAATATGTTTTAAATGAGTATTCCTTAGGAATTGAATAAGGAATATTAGTTATTTCCTTATTCCTTTATACTTGTCCACTCTCTCTCTTCGTGTTTCTTTCTACTTTTTCCGGTGTACCCATCGTCTAGCTTTCTTTCCAGTAGTGTGATCTTAATAAGAGAATATGATTTATGGCAGTAGAACTTGCTCACTTAATTGGTTATTATAAAATTTAGAGTTCACAAAACAAAGATTGCAACTCAAAAGTGCAGATTACACCTTCATTACTGGGAAGAGGAAGAAGCAAATAGGTCAAAGGCCTTCTCTTTCCGTCCGCTCTTCCCGAAGTATATCGAAAAGAATTACTAAATTCAAGACGAAGATATTGTTGTAATTCACCAATGGATTTCTTGATGTATAGAGTATCCATCATTGACAACCATTAAAAAGCTTTGAAGCTTTGAAATTGAATTTGGATTTTCAAAAAATATTATTTGTTTGAATTGGGTGTTGCTGCAAACAATTGGGAATATTGTATAAAATTTGTATAATAATTGTATTTAAGTTATAGATAAATTGTAGATTAGTTGTAAATAAGTGTATAATGTATAGTTAGTTGTATTCAATATTACAAAATCAAATGCAATGTGACTAACTCAATATTACATTCCAAGTCGCAATTGACTATAATTTCATTGAGGGTAAAATTTGATTATGTAATTTGACCAGATAACTTGTGACTATAATTGTAAAAAATGTCGATAAGTTCAAAATGTATCTGTGCCAATTCTTAGTACTTGTACTAAGTATTGCCATTTGTCTAAGCAATAAGGAGCCCTATTTTCAAGTTGGTTACGTCATATACCTGCTGGCTTTCGGTACTTATGATGTAATTCAGATTTCCTCCGCGTTACGGAAAGTAATACATGTTTAAGGAAATCAATTGTGTTAAGTTGATAGCATAATCAGATAAATATTATTCGTTGAAAGACATTTTCTAAAGAAGAATTTCGTGATGCTTAATTAAGTGAATATTAGAGTTAAATGCCAAGAGGTGTTGTTATGTTAAATATCATCAGTTTCTCAAATTATACATGGGGAGGCAACTAGATTTTATAATCATATGACTATTTTTCAACTTTCATACAACATTCAAATAAAATATATATATATATATATATATATATATATATATAACTACAACAGAATACAATTTACCTATAATTTTACTACAACTTTATTACAATTTCGTAAGTTTATTGTATGTCATGTCTTCTTCTTCTTCTTCTTCGAGTTTCAATCTGAAATTCAGCCAGAACCGAGTCTAATCTTCACCAAGCACCCTTAAAATTGAGATATAAACTCCAAACAATATTCTCAATTGTTTGCAACAACGCCCAATCCAAACAAATATTTTTGAAAACCCAAATTCGAATTCAAAGCTTTATGATAGATTAGTGTTCGAATATTCAATTCCTACGACCTGGAGGTTACTTTAATATGTTGATTAGCAGAAGACAATTTTTAGGCTTACCTTATTGAGAGAGAAAAACGGTGAGAGAGAAAGATGAAGAAAGAACGAAAAATTGATGAGAGATGCGGCAGTGAAGAAAGATGAGAGGAGAGGGGGAAAAAAAGAAAATGATGTAACTAAATCCCCTAATTCAAGGGTACTAATAATGGATTGTATATAATTTGTAAGCCATCTTTGTTTAGGGTGGGTAATATACAAAACTAGAACAATTTTGATAAATAAGTTTCAAATATTAATATAAAAAATAAAAAACTATATTCCATCTATTTTAATATTTTTGCCGTAATTTAATTGACCACGATATGTAAGAAAGAAAGAAAAACTCCTAAAAATTGTGGTCTTAATCATGTTGTGAGATTTTTGTGGCTGTGAAAGCATGTCTCAAGGGTAAATAGAAAAATATAACTTTAAAATATTCCCAAATTAAAAAATTGTGTCATTTTTTAAATAGACTAATAAGTAAATAGTGCTGCATAAAATGGAACGGATTGAGTACTCAATTATCTATTGATTGTCATATGCATAGAAAAGTAATTTTCCTCTCTTATAGTGTTCTTTATTGGTAGTGTTTCCAAGTAACAATATACTTCTTTTGGTTCGCTTTAAGTGATTTTTAGTTTTATTTTTGTGGTCCACAATATTTAATTTTTTTAGATATCAAGAAGGAATTAATTTTTCTTTTCAAAGTTACCCATGAAGTAAAGAACTTAGGAGTAGTTTGTTATATTGTCAATGAGTAAATTAAAGTTAATATGTCAATTTTATTTTTAATTAATGTTAAAAGGTGAATTCCTTAATATGTATATAAAGACCAAAATAATTATTTAAAGTGGATCGGAGGAATAATAATTACGATTGTGTTGGTGGGGTTTGATTTATTATTTGTCAATAATAATTATTTGAAGTGAAGAAACTGAACACGAATTTGTCTCTTTCTACTTTCGTGGAGCTTTGACAACCAGGTTTAATTGCTAATTAAATACCAAACCTGCATCCTTTTGTCTTGGCTTAGAGTTAGCTTTGACCATTTAGTATAGCATTTCTTTTTCTCTTTTTCACTTCATTTCCTGGGGAAAAGATGAAAAAACGCCGACAATATTTCGTCAAGTAACACTTCCTCAAAGTCTGCAAAGTAGTGCAAACCACAAAATTAAAGTAGTTGTCACAATTGACTTGTTTTTTTATGGAAAAATCTACTGATGAATACTCACATAATTAGTAGTATGTCTACACGTATAAATGCAATAATGATAATTTCAATAAAGGGTTGGTAAGACGAACATATGTGCAGTTTTGCTGTCAAATAACGAGATGGATATCATATGATTTTAATTTTGAGTTTGGTAAGAGTTGGGGGACTTTTACAAAGATTTACTTCAAGTACAACTTGCATGACGCCCAACTATTTGCACTTTTACACCATGCACGAGCTTTTTATTTCTTTATTTTCACTGTTTTAGCTGACTTAATTTGAATATAATTAGGAATTTTTTGGGTAAGAAAAGTTGGGAATAGAAATTAAAAATTCTTGGACTAATATGATAATTCTACTCTAAGTGTTAGGTAAGCTATTCTTGAAAAAGGGTGTAACTTTGAATTTATACCTTAAATTTTGGAGTGAAAATAGCACGAGTAGCAAGTTTTCGGATCGGTAATAAAAAGATAGTATGTGTTTGCAAAGTCATTGAAAAATAGCTATCATTTTATGTGAAGATAAAATCTGGACAAATATACTCTACCTGAAACACGCAAAGTTCCACTATAGTATAAAGCTCCCGCGTATAAACTTTCAACATTATTATGTTGGAACTCCAGCACATTATAAATTTCTAGCATATGTAAAAAATGCAAACTCTAACATATTATGCTGAAATTTTTCCGTATTTTTAATGGTGTTTTTGTTCAAATTTTATTTTAATATGAAAAGGTGGCTAAATTTTGATTATTTTTTAACTACTAGTTGTAAATCATACTATTTGTGATTTTCCCCCCAATTTTGGACTCTCACATTCTTTTATTCTTTAGTCACTTTTTTCTTTAGAAATTCATAATCTAACCCACAAGTTTCCCATCATATATATATGGTTTCTTTTTTAACATTTTCTTAATAAATACAAGAGAGGGAAAGTATCATATTCAATATTCGTTCATTATTTCCAAAAAATTCTTATAATAGTAAAAATACTGATAAATCAATACACCAACGGAACGAATATTACAATATAAACAAGAATATTAGTTGTGGCTAATTAGAATATGCGAATTCTATATTATCCAATATAATTGAAGATCATATCCTGAAATTCGCGTGCAATTGAGTACAAATATATCTATAAAATTTAACTGCTTTACTTATATTTTTTGCTTGATATATATGGAAATAGAACGATAGAGAAATGATAACAGAAATTCGAACAAAGTGGTTGAGTTGGATTGAAAGTCAACTATGGCTTTCACCAAACAAATATTTACATAAATTTGTTGTCACGTCATGCATGATCTAAAAATAAAGTCGATTCTTACTCATTTCCTCTCATTTTTCAACCAATCAGTTGTCTAATTCATGAATAACTAACCTCCCACCTTATTAATAATAAAAACAAAAATAATAATAATAATAAATTAAAAAATTGCATTAATATTCTTGTAGCTGTGTTTCATTCACACGTATAAGTTTGAAAAGGTTGCCACTACAAAAGAAAAAGCAAAAAAAGAAAAAGGAAAATGGCTCATAAACACTGTACCGATTGAAAATTTGTCGACTACCCATACAATTTCGCCCGAGTTTCCTTCTCCATAATTCGATATTGTGCCCCGAGGCGGATTTATGATTTAAACTTAAGGTTTATTATTCAAGATTTTTAGCATTGAGCCCATTATATTTTTTAAGTTATGATTTCATATTTATTATTTTTTACAAATTTAATGAATTTTTACATATAAATTATATTACGCGTCGAAATTATGAGTTCAATTGAACCCGTCACTCTAACACTACATCCGCCACTGCGTGTCCCTAATAACTTACCTTCGATTTTGTTAATGATGGTCAAACTAATTAATTATTTAAGCATTAATCTTTTCTTTTTCTAGTAAAAAGTTAATTAATTTATAATTTAAAGAACAGCACTAGCCGAAATAACTGTTAGTTAAGTCCTTTCAAGAAACGTTCATACTACTACTTGTTATCATGTTATGGGCATGTGGTGAATCGGTTTTCCACACCACAAAGTGAAAGAGAAGGTCAGTTTGTAATTATTTGCATTCTATGGCCAGAGTTCTCTATTGCAGCATCTCGGTAAAAAAAACCAAGTTTTCCAGAATGAATTTTAATATTACAGTCAAACCTCTCTATAACAACATCGTTATCTAACAATATATTTTTATAAAAGTTAAGTTTTCGCCAAACCAATTTTTATGTTATGTTATAATATATGTTCTTTATAACAACACTTCATTATAAAATATTCAAAAATATTCGGAACAAACGAGGCTGTTATAGAGAGGTTTGACTGTATTTTACAATATGCATCAGAACAAACGAGGTATTGTTATAAAGCAACACTTTACTATAGCAGCCAAAAAATATCATAACAAACGAGATATTGTTATAAAGAGGTTTGACTGTACTAGTATTATTACTGACTTTTTATTTGTATGCATGTAGCTATCGAGCTATATATATATAGTAGTTGAATTTAACTAACAAATAAGCAAGTAAATGTAACAACAGCGCCAACAGAAGAAAATCAAGAAAATTTCTAATGGCAGTAGAACCAGTGGGAGCTCTTGAAATGGAAAGAAAATTTGAAGCTGATGATTGTGATGATGCAAAGAAAATGAGCAAAAAGAGCTTTAATGAATCTAAAAAGTTATGGGAAATAGCTGCTCCTGCCATTATCACAGCAGTTTCTCAGTTTTCCATTGGCTTTGTCAGCGTTGCATTCGTCGGACGTCTTGGTTCTCTAGAGTTAGCTGCTATCTCTGTTGTTCAGAATGTTATTGAAGGCTTTGTCTATGGAGTTATGGTACGTAAAATTTTATGATTGTCGACCAAAACTATGACGTTAGGACTCTGTCATTTAAGCTGTTAGAGAGAACATACTTTTTGTTACGTCTTTGACATGTGCTTGAATATGGACTAAATCTTTCTTTTTTTTTCTTTTGTGTTTCTAAAAATTTGTTATATTAGCTAGGGATGGGAAGTGCACTTGAGACACTTTGTGGACAAGCTGTTGGAGCAGAACGATTCGATATGCTTGGAATTTATTTACAAAGATCATGTGTGATTACTCTAGTGACATCCTTATTTTTGACACCATTTTATGTATTCACATCACCAATATTGAAGTTGTTACACCAGGATAAGAATATTGCAGAAATTGCAGGAAAATATGCAATTTGGGTGATTCCTCAACTCTATGCTTATGCATTGAACTTTCCTGTTCAGAAATTCCTTCAAGCACAAAGCAAAATATGGGTTATGACAATAATCAACGTTGTCGTATTGGTATTTCATATTATATTGAATTGGGTGTTGGTGACAAAGCTCGGGCATGGACTTCTTGGTGCTGCAATGGCAGGGAATATATCGTGGTGGCTCGTGGTTTTAGCTCAGAATATCTATGTTATTTGTGGGTTTTTCCCTGAATCATGGACTGGATTTTCCATTTTAGCTTTTAAATCTCTTTGGAATTTTGTCAAATTGTCACTTGCATCAGCTGTCATGTTATGGTATGTTCTATTGATTTTACGTGATACAAGTAACTTTTTTTTCTTATGCAATTTTAATATATTTGATTTGTTTAACTTTGGCAGCCTGGAGCTATGGTATTTTACTGTGGTAATTCTTATGGTTGGCTGGTTAAAAAATCCAGAAATTAAAGTAGATGCTGTATCAACCAGGTTGGTATCTTAGTCAAAACCTCTACTAAACGTTACAACAACAACAACTCCCACAAGTGGGGTCCGGGGAGGGAGTGTGTACGCAGACCTTACCCCTACCCTAGAGTAGAAAGGTTGTTTCCAATAGATCCTCGGCATCCCTCCCTCCAAGAACTTCCCACCTTACTCCTGGGGTGACTCGAACTCACAACCTCTTGGTTGGAAGTGGAGGGTGCTTACCATCAGAGCAACCCACCTTGTCAAAACTTTCAATTTAAAAAAAAATAGATTTTGGTTTTGCTTAGTTCTCACATTTTGTAATTCTGACTCTTTTCTATATGTTTCCTCTGTGTCACAGTTTGGACTTGCAACTTTGGGTACTGATGATCACTCTAGGTTTCAATGCTGCAATCAGGTTTGTAAGAATTGAATAGATTTAATTCAAGTATATAGTCAGACCTCTTTGTAACAATATCCATATATAACAATGAAGCTGTTATAGAGAGATTTGACTGTACATCTAATACTTCAAATTACATGATACAGTGTACGTGTTTCAAATGAACTGGGAGCTGGTCGTCCAAAAGCTGCAAAATTTTCAGTAGTGGTTGCTGTTATTACATCAACTATAGTTGGAGTTGTATTTACAGTTGCAGTAATTGCTACTAAAAATTATTACCCGAGAATGTTTTCTGATAAACCAGAAGTCCTACATGAGACATCCAAATTGTCATATTTCTTGGCTGCTACTATTTTCCTAATGAGTATCCAACCAATACTTCATGGTAATCAAAGTCTTCCCGAAAAATTGTCATAATGCTAAGTTATTTGAACGAACGTTTGAGTATTTTTGTTGTTGAAATGCAGGTGTAGCAGTTGGAGCTGGATGGCAATATTCAGTTGCGATTATAAACGTCGTTTGTTACTATATAATTGGCCTTCCTTTAGGTGCTTGCCTTGGTTACATTGCAAATATTGGTGTTAATGGAATATGGACAGGAATGCTCGTTGGTACCTTGCTTCAAACATTAGTTTTGATGTATAAAATTTGGAAAGTTAATTGGCGAAAAGAGGTTAGTGTGATTTCTTGTTCTTGAATAGTTTGATATTGTAAGTTTACAATTTTGAACATGTAAAGTACTAACTTGTTTAGAGTTTAACTTCTATATACCGATACAGTTCACCTAAAAATGTAAATTTTACGTGGTGCAGGCAATATATGCTGAAGAGCGCATCAGAACATATGGTGATCAGCCTTCTCAAGATGGTATTGAACAAACTGGATCGCGTGGTACCTCGCCTCTGCCAGTAGTAACATGAGAGAAGAAGCAAATGGGATTAAACACAGACCATTAAAATAGAGTATACAGGAATTAGATAGGTATAGTATAGTAAAACTGGTTCTCCTCCTGGAAAATTTTTGAGTTAGATTTGGTTAGGACTGCAATAAAAGGTGAAAATGGACCTGATTGCAAGCCTTATATGTTCATACCTATTACTGGTGTTCAGTGGCGAAATTAGAAAATTCAATAAGGGTGTTCAAATTTTAAATGTCTTTTGCAAGGGTGTTCAAAGTCTTTTTTTTTTTATCAACATCAAGTAATATTTTTCAGTTGATCATTCTTGGTCACACTTAGCTTCATCCCTGCTGGTGTTTACCAACGCGACGAATGCTGCATTGTCTGGAGATTCTAACCATGAAAAAATACAAAGAATTGTTTTGTTGTTGTTGTTGCCACTCGAGAGAAAATGTTCACACTGTAGATTTAGACAGTCAAATTGTATTACTCTTTCTAAATAAACTGTGCTACTGCTGCCAATATTACACATTTTGTTTGTACACTGAGCTTACTAATAGTGATCTGATGCATTTTGTTTTCAGCTGAATCTTTGTATAGGTTTCCTCTCTCCCTTGAACTAAGTTTTTAGTCCCTTCAACATAATTTAAGCACTAAATTTTCTAGTTTTCAAATATTTCTTTTGGAGGCAATCATATGGTAGTTAAAGGAGGATGTAGTATGTTTTCTTGGGGTTCACATTTTGGACACAAAGTATCCATATCTATATAAAAGGTACTAAAATTTCAACATAAGTTCAAAGGTACGATTTTAAAGGTAGCACAATTGAGTTTAAATCCTCGATCCACCTCCTATTCGACAATGACACTTGAACTGATCAATTTTTTTTTCTCATTTCATTCCTCGAACTAAAGTTTTGCAATGGATTAGTTTGAGAAAAAAACTGCATTAAATGTAGTCAGCACGCTGGCCTTAGAAAAGAATCTTGAATTATTAAAAGAGATTTTGTAATTATTTAGCATATATCAAATGCCATGTTTTTTTTCGCAACGGGAATTAATACAGATCAGATTGTAATCCAGCCAAGATACATCAATTTTTATCTATTAATTCTTTACCGTTTATGTTTGTATGTTGGAATTCTATATAACAGCACAGAAGAAATAAAATGCCAGTAATGCAAATTTTTATCATGAACAGAGTTAATCGTCCTCTCAACAGATTATAAGGTCAGAACCTGCTGTTTAAAAGCTTTTTTTTTGTTTTTGGTTCTTTGTTGATAATCTAATGTTTTAAACTGTCTTTTGTTTCTTCAACAAAAAAAAATAATTGATTGTTTAATTTTTTTTCCTGAAATGAGATCTAATAATGTTGTAAGGTTTTCCCCAGTAACATGGCTGAATTGTCCTCTCTGCAGCCCTTCTTTTTTTTATTTTTTTCCTGGAAAAAATTCTTATAGATTTCCTGGTGGTACCTCAAGTTTTTTTTACCAGAAGGGTATAAGTCTAATTTCTGAATATTCAAATCTAATCTTGAGAAAATTTTCTGTTTTAATGTGCAGAAAAAATATATGCAGAATTAAGTTTCCCACTGGAAATAGTTTGACAGATAAGTTATTAGTCATTGCCTAGACAGAATTAAATCCGTTAAACAAAGTCTGATAAATGCTGTCTTTTTAGGAAAACCATTCAAGAAAAACTGTATGCCGTTGAAGATTTATTTATGTTAATATTGAGGGTCTTTTTGGAAAAATAAAATTGTAAGAGAATAAGATGAAGTCAACATAGGCGTCAAATAGACCAAATTCTTACCTTTGTTAATATTTCATTTTTAAAAAAGACTAGTAAAGCTGAGGTTAATTTCACTCATGCTCATTCAATTATCTTTCAATTTCACTGAATTCATTTAATTATTTTTTATCATTTAAAAATAACTAAACTTTATCATGGTTACTTAAAAGTCATTTTGGCTCAAACCTCTACCATAAATATGACATGACATAAAATTTAATGAGAAAAAACCAAAACTAAAATGCCACATAAGCTTAAATGGACCATACTCACTTTAGATCCATCTCTTCCTTAATGTGATTTGACCCCTAACCCAAATGGTTTTTGGTAAAAAAAAAAATTATATATAATTCCATATTAGTTTAAAATAATTATCCTATACTACAAATTCTTGCCTTTTCTATCACATAATGCTCATTTATAATTATTCTATACTAAAACATTCTTCTCTTGTATGTATGTCTCATCCGAGTCGTTTTATAACCCTACTGAAGTTAAAATAATACTGTATCCAACTCACATAACATATTTATAATTTTCTATAGTTTGTATCCATCTCAATTCTCACGTAACATATTAATGAATCATAAGCATACAAAAATAATAAGCTAATAAGAATCTATTTTCACAAACTATCATTCTATTAATTTTAAAATATTGCTTATTAAGCAATACCAGCATACGAATAACCTGTTTAGAAAGCAACACATTTAATTAAAGTGCATAACGCAAAATTGTCAACAGACGTGCAATTACAGACAAACTATTGCAACGGTTTAGACACCTCCCCCCACCCAAAAGAAAAAAAATCAGAAGACCTAATTTTATCGGGGGTGAGCGTTTTTCCCATCCATTTAGGTTATGGGTCAAATCACATTAAGGGTGAAATGAATTTTGTGTGTATGACCCATTTAAGCTTATGTGTATTTATTTTTATATTTTTCTCACTAAATTTTATGTCATGTCATATTTATGGTAGGGTTTGAGCCAAAATTGACTTTTAAGTGACAAAAAATAGTTAAGTGACTTTGGTGAAATTAAAAGATAGTTGAAAAAATCCAGTAAAGCTGTTGTAGGAAAGAGATCTGCTTAGATAGAACAATGGAAATTTCAAATATTTGACAGCTCAATTTGCAGTACGAATCATGTAGTTAATTTGGTTGATGTGCAGACAGATTTCAATACAGATTTGACAAAATACTTACATTTCACTGCAATGCTAACAAACTCTGCATTTAAAAGTTCATGTCAAAGAAGCAGAGAAAATATTATCCCACTCTTGTTATTTATTATTTAAAGTTGATAAATGGAGGGATCAATCAAGAACATAAGAGGAATCCAGAATCTAAAGTCAGTGGATTCAGAACGAATATGATCTTATCATATATGCACATTTTAAAATAATTTTTGCATATATATACATAATTCGAGCAAGAAGACATCTGACACAATGTGTTGCTACAACAGAAGTGATATTGAACTGTCAAGGAAGTCTCTAAAAATGGAAGAAAAACGTCCAGAAATATGGAAGAATGCATTTTTTCTTCAAAATAGGAAAACTTTAGCAAAGAAATGGTGGACTGAATTCAAGAAAGTGTGGCACATAGCAGGACCAGCTATTGTAACTTCAGTGTCCGTATTTTCAACGGACTTAGTCACTGCTGCTTTTGTTGGACAAGTTGGAGATATTGAACTTGCTGCAGTCTCTGAAGTTCAAAATGTTCTAATAGGCTTTGTACACGGAATTATGGTACGTTATCAAAAATAATTCCCTTAATATAATATTATAATCGATTAAAAACTTTTCTATGGATATTAGTTAGGATTAGGAAGTGCACTTGAAACGTTATGTGGTCAAGCAGTTGGGGCTGGAGAATTCAACATGCTTGGAATTTATTTACAAAGATCATGGATTATAAGTATTGTTACAGCGTTGCTCTTGACACCGGCTTATGTTTTCTCGTCTCAAATACTGAAGTTGTTACATCAAGATCCAAGCATATCTGATCTAGCCGGTAAATATGCAGTTTGGATAATTCCTGAAATATTTGCAAGTGCATTGAATTATCCTACAGAGAAGTTTCTTCAGGCTCAGAGCAAAGTTTGGTTCATGGCTTTTAGTTCAATGTTGACATTGGCTTTTCATGTGCTGTTGAATTGGATTTTTGTGACAAAGTTTGGTATGGGACTTGTTGGTGCTGCTATAGCTGGGAATATATCTTATTGGATTTTGGTTGTGGCTAAGATTATTTACATTGTTTGTGGTTGGTTTCCTGAGGCATGGACTGGTTTTTCACTTTTGGCTTTCAAATCATTAACCAAATTCTTGAAGCTCTCAATTGCCTCAGCAGTTATGTTATGGTAAGTGGAGAATGAGTGCTAATTCAGCTCCAGTATCTCTGAGGGTGTGTTTGGTAACGACGGAAGTCATTTTTCACGAAAATATTTTCCATCACTAAGTTATTTTCTGGTGTTTGGTTACCAGAAAATATTTTTCAAGGCAGAAGTCATCTTTCTTCTTGACGATTAACTTCATATTATTTGCTCCAACTAACACTTAATACACAGAAGTTTCATCACAATCACTCTTCCATGTGCTAATATTATTTTAATATATATTTTTCTCCGAAAGTATTTTCCATTTTTCATGGGAAATGACTTCCGTCGTACCAAACACACTCTGAATCATATCGTTTTTTTTTCCTGATGAATGGATCTAATGATGGCAGTTTAGAGGTATGGTACTATACAGCAGTGATCTTAATTGTAGGAGGTTTGAAAAATGCTGCAATTGCTGTTGATTCAATATCAATATGGTAAATATATTCCCTAAATCCATTCATAAATACCAACATTCAATCTCCACACACACCCCCCCCTTCCCCCCCCCCCCTTCCCCCCCCCCCCACCCCTTCCCCTTCCTTGTTTTTAGCATATTCTGAATCCTTAGTACTTTTTTGGATATGGCAGCATGAATTTGCAAGTATGGACACTAATGGTTGCCCTTGGTTTCAGTGTATCAGCCAGGTTTAAACATGTCTTTTTGGTTATATTTGTAATTGATACTATAGTGGGATTAGTTTGGCTTAATTTTGAAAATATTATGTTCTAAAATTTCAGTGTGAGAGTATCAAATGAACTAGGGGCTGGAAATCCAAAAGCTGCAAAATTCACAGTTGCAGTCAATGTCTTGACATCAGCAATACTTGGAGTTGTTTTTTCAGTTATAATATTGGCCACAAAAAATCAGTTCCCAAGAATGTTCTCAAAACAGCAAAATGTTATAAGTGAGACATCCAAGTTGGGTGTTATTCTTGCATTAACCATCTTCATTAGCAGCATCCAACCTGTTCTTCATGGTATGTATTTTTGCACCTCTCTTTCAATTAGTAGAAGACTTGACCCCATCTCAAATTTGGCCCAAGCCCAAACGACCCGCCCAAGGTTGGTCTGGTTATTGACTAGCTCATTTATTGAATTCAAACTATACCAACTTGTCACGACCAAAATCCCACCACAGGCATCGTGATGGCACTTAGTCTCTAAGACTAGATAAGCTGATTATAATTACATTTCGATCCATTTTTTGGTTTCGACACTTGTATTAAATTATATGTTTAAAAAAGAAAGGCTCGAAATGTAATCGTAACCGGCTTACCTACTCTTAGAGACTAGATGTCATCACGACGCCTGTGGTGGGATATTGGGTCGTGACAAGTCCATTTAAAGTTGGGCTGATTATCCACACGTAACTTTGCCAAAATATCTTAGAATTTATTTTGGTTTATATGTTATATATGACCATAACAAAAGAAAAAAAAAGTCTTATTTAGTAATTATACAATTCATTAAAAAAATAATACATATTACGTAACGCTCGATAAGATTTAAACGGGTTTGGTTATGACCCAAATTTTAGTTCATCTTAGCCCAAATAACTTTTGGACGATCAATTATTGACTCAATCCATTTGGACCTGTCCAAAATCAACCCAACCCGTCCATTTGACACTTCTACTTGACCCGTTTGCCTATGGTTGAAATCCATAAATCTAAAATCCTAAATCACTCTCTATGTTGACGAATGAAAATATTTGCAGGGGTTGCAATTGGAGCTGGATGGCAGTTTGTAGTGGCCATAATAAACTTTGTATGTTATTATGGTTTGGGACTGCCAATAGGAGCAATTCTTGGCTACAAATTCAATCTTGGTGTTCAGGGAGTCTGGTCTGCAATGCTTGGTGGCAGCTTGCTTCAAACCATCATCCTCTTTGTTATTATTGGTCGCACGAATTGGCACAAAGAGGTAAAATATTAGATTTTTTAAGATAATGACTAGGTAAAAGGACAGGTGAATTTAACTTATATACACCGAAAGCGTAAAGATTTTATAGTAGTAGTATAAACATTGTTTAACAGTTAATTATTCCACTTTTTTTTTCTGGAAAGTTATCTGTAATTAGATCTGATAAGTGTAAAAAATTTACAGGCACTTCAAGCTAAGGAGAGGGTGAGGACATTTGGTGGCCAAATGGAGATTCAGCAAGGCTCGTGAGATAATACTAGTACCATTTATACTCAATTTTTGGGAGAAGTCAGCAGACTTTTCAAGTAAACTAATTAATCATACACTAGCTTCAATTCTTTCCCCAAAACAGTGGAGCAAGTGTCACTTTTAACTCTCATTTTCTCTATTGTTTGGGTAAACATAAACATATAGTTTGGATTAGACTTGGTTTCATTTTCTATTTACTTTTTTTCTACTTCAATATTATCTATTCTCGAATTTAACCCGGTGCACAAAACACCCCCATATTCATACAGGGTCCGTGGAAAGGCCGACCCCTAAGGGTGTAATGTAGACGACCTATGCGCCTACTAAATTTTTGTATCTAGCTAGACCTTTCTTTTTGGCTATACAAAAAGAGAAAACCGAAAACTGGGCAACCTAGTCAGGATAAAATTTAAGTTAGTCCTTGACAATGTACTATGTGAAAACTGGTTAAGTCATAAGTCTGCTGCAAATCAAAGGCTGCCTGTCCATTTAAGAACTGCTGCTATGGATACACCTTCGTACGTTCGGAATTTATTATAACATGAATTACTAGGGCGACAACATCCATAACGAACCAACAGTTAATTAAACTATCTAGGAAGAAAAAGAATAATTTTAAAAGAAAAAACTTGACAATTTTTAGTCCATAGAAAACATGCTGTTATTTTATGGCAAAATACCTTAAATCACCCCTAAACTTGACTCCAGGGGCGGATCCACCCTTATGGGTGGGGTGGTATGGCACCCGTTCGGTTGGTAAAAGTATCTGTTAGAATATATGATAAATATATTCTGACAGATTGTGTATATCATCTTTTGCTAGGTGTATATTTAGTTCCTAATATATAGCTAGTTAGGTTCCTTAATTATAGCCTAATTATACTCTTGTATTTGGTGTATATAAACTGATTATTCTAAAGAAATCAGGCAAGGGATTAATCTCTTTCATGGTATCATATTTCTAGGGAAAGATCCTCCTTCACCTTTCTCGGTCTTCCGCAGTCTCCGCCCTTCTCTTCTCCTTCTTCCTCTCTTCTCAATTACCATGTCTGACTCAAAATCTTCTTTTCATCCTGCTCTTGTTGTATCCAACATCAAGAACCATGTTCCCATCACTCTTGAGATGGAGAACGTACAATATTCCACATGGGCGGAACTCTTTAAGATTCACGCACGATCCCATAGAGTAATTGATCATATTATTCCTCCGGCGACGGGCAAGGAGACACTGCCACAAAAAGAGGAGGAGAAAGAACTTTGGTCAACTTTTGACGCTACCGTTCTACAGTGGCTTTACGCTACTATATCTCATGATCTTTTACATACAATTCTTGAACCAGACACCACGGCAATGGAGGCTTGGAATAGATTGCGTGACATATTCCAGGATAACAAACACTCTCGTGTTGTCACCCTTGAGTACGACTTCACTCATGTAGACATAGCAGATTTTCCGAATGTCTCTGCCTATTGTCAACATCTCAATTCTCTGGCGGATCAACTAAAGAATGTCAGCTCTCCCGTCGACAACAATAGTCTTGTTCTTCAACTGGTCTCTGGCCTTACCGAGCCCTACAAAGGTGTGGCCACTCTTATTCTCCAACGTGAACCTTAGCCCCAATTTTATCAAGCTCGTTCGATGCTCACTCTTGAAGAGGCTGGCCTTGCTAAGAAGGCGGTCCATAGCTCCTTATCTGCCATGGTTGCGCGCTATTCGGATGGCTCTCATGATGTTTCTTATCATTCCTCTTCCAACCGCAATACAAATGTTGGGAAGAGGAACCACAACCGCAGCACTAATGGAGGGAAAAATCGCGGCAACAATGGTGGTCGTGGAGGCGGCAAGGGGGGTACCAGCAGTGGGGGTAATGCAAGCCGAGGTGGTCAGATTGGCGGCGGCAACAGCCACGGTGGTGGGCAGCAGCCAGCAGGACCGCACCCTCCGCCCTATACTCCATGGTCTGGCGGGTAGCAGTGGCCTTGGATGGCACCGTGGGCTCCTTGGGCTATACCACCGTGTCCATACCCTTCTAATTCATGGGCCAGACCCACCTATGGACAGCAGAAACAAGCACACTCGGGTATACTTGGACCCCGACCCCAGCAGGCCTACACGGCAGCCCCAACTCCAACGGACATTGAAGCAGCAATGCATACTCTTGGTATCACTCCTCCGGATGCAAATTGGTACATGGACACTTGTGCCACTTCTCACATGACATCCACACAAGGTAACCTCACGTCTTATTTCAATAAGAGCAATAAACGTGGTATAATTGTTGGTAATGGTCAATCAATTCCAATTCAGGGCTACGGTCACACGAAATTGTCTTCCCTGTGTCCTCCCTTACAATTAAACAATGTCCTTCATGCCCCTCACCTTGTTAAAAATTTGGTGTCAGTCCGAAAATTTACAACTAATAACTCTGTCTCTATTGATTTTGATCCCTTTGGGTTTTCTGTGAAGGACTTTCAGAGGGGGAGGCTGGTAATGAGGTGTGACATTCGGGGAGAGCTTTATCCCATCACAAATCCAGTCCCTTCACAATCTACTTTTGCTGCTTTGGCACCATCCCTTTGGCATGATCGATTGGGTCACCCGGGAGAACCTGTTTTGAACTCCCTTAGGAAGAATAAATTTATTGCTTGTAATCAAATTATAGACTTTCGTATTTGTCATTCTTGTCCTCTTGGAAAACATGTTAAGTTGTCATTTTATGCTTCAAATTCTAGCACTCTTATGCCATTTAATATTATACATAGTGATCTTTGGATGTCACCAGTTTTGAGTTCATCGGGTCATAGATATTGTGTATTGTTTGTGGATGATTATTCTAAATTTTTGTGGACGTCTCCTTTATCGCAAAAATCCCAAACTTTTTCCACATTTTTGACTTTCAAGACTTTTATTTGAACTCAATTTGAGAGGGACATAAAGAATATACAATGTGATAATGGCACGGAATTTGATAATGGCCCCTTTTGGGACTTCTGTAAAGCCAATGGTCTGTCGTTTCGTTTATCATGTCCTCATACATCCCCTCAAAATGGGAAAGCCGAAAGACAAATACGTACGATTAATAACATTGTCTGTACCTTATTGGCCCATGCTTCCCTTCCTCCTTATTTTTGGCATCATGCTTTGCAAATGGCAACTTACCTTCTCAACATCCTTCCCCATAAGCTATTAAACTATCAATCCCCTCTTCGCATTCTTTATCAGAAGGATCCGTCTTATTCCCATCTTCGGGTGTTTGGGTGTTTATGTTATCCTCTTATTCCCTCTACACGCATAAACAAACTTCAACCCTGGTCAACTCCTTGTGTTTTTTTGGGGTATCCGTCACATTATCGTGGGTATAAATTCTTTGATTTGTCATCTAGAAAAATCATCATTAGTCGTCACGTCATTTTTGATGAGACGCAATTTCCCTTTGCAAGGTTACATACTCCTAAAACTCACACGTATCAGTTTCTGGATGATGGACCATCTCCCTACATGGTCCATCATTTCACTACTCCCACGAACCCACCGGTTGCACCACTTCCTACCTCAACGGCGCCCATCTCGCCAGGCCCAGCCAGTGGATCTGCCTCGTCCACCGGGCAGAACGGTCCTCCCCCGCCTGTTGGGCCGAGCCCAGCTTCTCCTTCCACTCTCCCACCTAGATCTCCTCCTCGTCCAACCCCGATATCTCACTCTAGTATACCCACAAGTCCTGTTACTAGGAGTCAGCATGGGTTCTATAAGCCTAAGAAGTCTTTCAACCTTCTTACATCTGTATCTAAATCCCCTCTACCCCGTAACCCTGTGTCTGCTCTTCGTGACCCGAATTGGAATATGGATATGGATGATGAATATAATGCTCTTATTGAAAATAAGATGTGGGAGTTGGTGCCCCGTCCTCCAAATGTTCATGTCATTCGGTCTATGTGGATTTTTGCTCATAAAGAAAAATCAGATGGTTTGTTTGAGAGGCATAAAGCTCGTCTTGTAGGTGATGGTAAAACTCAACAGGTTGGCGTGGATTGTGGTGAGACGTTTAGTCCAGTAGTCAAACCGGCGACTATTCGCACGGTTCTCATTTTGGCTCTTTCAATGGCTTGGCCGATTCATCAACTTGACATCAAAAATGCTTTCTTACATGGAGAACTCAAGGAGACTGTTTACATGTATCAACCTTTGGGGTATCGAGATCCTGATAGACCTAATCATGTGTGTTTGCTAAAGAAATCTCTTTATGGGCTTAAACAGGCTCCGCGGGCTTGGTATAAGAGATTTGTTGACTATGTCCATACTCTTGGGTTTTCTCACAGTACTTTAGATCATTCTTTGTTCGTTTATCGTCGAGGTACTTATATGGATTATCTTTTATTGTATGTCGACGATATTATTTTGACTGCTTCCTCTGATGAGCTCCGCCAGTCTATCATATCCCTTCTTAGCTTAGAATTTTCTATGAAGGACTTGGGCCATTTGAGCTATTTCTTGGGCATTGTCGTCACTCGTCATACATGCGGTTTATTTTTATCTCAAAAGAAATATGCAGCTGAGATCATTGACCGAGTTGGCATGTCATCGTGTAATCCATCTCCTACTCCGGTGATACAAAACCGAATCTCGGTCCTACTACGAGCAAACCGTTTGAGGATCCATCTCTTTATAGGAGTCTTGCAGGGGCACTTCAATACCTTACATTCACGAGAGTCGATATTACTTATGATGTGCAATAGGTATGCTTATTCATGCATGACCTGAGGGATGAGCACATGCACGCTCTTAAGCGCATAGTGCGCTACCTACAGGTACTATGGATTTTGGTCTTCACCTTTATCCATCTTCCACATCCACTCTTGTCTCGTATACTGATGCTGATTGGGGAGGGTGCCCCGATACACGGCGTTCAACGTCGGGTTATTGTGTCTTTATGGGTGATAACTTGATCTCTTGGTCCGCCAAACATCAAGCTACTTTATTCCGTTCTAGTGCAGAGGCAGAATATCGAGGGGTTGCCAATGTGGTTTCTGAGTCATGTCGGCTGCGAAACTTGCTTTTGGAACTTCATTGTCCTATTCCACGGGCTACATTGGTGTACTGTGATAATGTTAGTGCCATATATCTTGTTGATAATCCTGTTCAGCATCAACGCACTAAGCATATTGAGATGGATATACATTTTGTACGGGAAAAGGTGGCTCGTGGCCAAGTTCGAGTGTTACATGTCCCCTCTCGTTATCATATTTCAGATATCTTCACCACTCTTTCAGTATCATATATTTATGTATAAAAAAATTTAAACTGGGTTAAATATATGATCCTGCCACCCCCATCGGCAAACTAGACAAATGTGCGATGACTGGTAGACCTTTTTGAAAGTTTTTCTCGTGTGTAAAATTCAAATTGGAATTTATCTTGAACCTTGTATGACTTTCCTTTTTCGTTGTGATTTTTATTTCTTTTTCCCCGGTCATTTTCCTTTTTGGCTACCTCTCAATTTCCTATTTGTCGTTTATCTTTTATATTTTTTCCCTCTATTCTATTATTTTATCTATGATATTTAGCAAGAACACTCAAACAAGAGCCTCCAAAATTTAAAATTTTCATACTATCAGCATTTCTCTTAATCTCAAATCTTTTAGTTTTCTTCTTTCAAAATCAAAAATAACTTGGGTCTTGATTTAGATTGAGATCAAAATTAATTTATAATTTCTTTTTTTGTTATAACATAAAAATTTGTGCTATTCTATGATTGGTAAATACAATTTAAATCTCCTTAGTAATAAATTATAATGAATATTTCGCAAGCACTAGATTTATGATTTTAAGTTTTGAGATCCTGTAGTTTATCTAATTCCGCATTTACTTATGGGGTATAATTTATCTACTGAAGATGTCTTTTTTTTCTTATCTAATCGGTGGAGTTCCCTTATTAAAGATTTTATTTTACTTGTGCAAATTTATTTTTAGCATACAAAAAATGTAGTTCCCTAATGAAAATATTGATTTTTCTTATATTATTAATAATAAAAGTGTGATTCCTTCTTTAAAATGTTAATTATATTTGCTTCTTAATGTCAGAGATGTAATTTCCATACAACAATAATAACATATATACCCAATGAAATTTCATAAGTAGGGTCTGAAAAATTGATGTAATTTTAATATTTGCAAATAAAGTGCTTATTAAATTGCCCAAATAAACTAAAAAATGAACAGAACAATTGTTCCGAACAAACTAGTAGTTATTATAAGGTGTACATTAAAGAAATTAAATAGACGGTGGCACGTGTGAGCTCTCAAACAGTAAACAGGCCCCAAATAAACACCCCAGCGACTATAATCCCTCTTCTTCCTATTTATAACGAGATTTTTATACCGATGATCTCTTTATAAAAATTATTTTCGTAACTAATGGTAATTTATGTTTATTCCAAATATGGCAGGTTTTAAAAAGAATCAATATTATTATGCTAATACATAATAGAATATTATTGTAAATCTATACATCATCAAATACCATCATTATATTGTATATGTACACATTTATACATAATTGTCTACTATTATAATTTTGTGTATAGATGTATTCCTTGTATATATTTATTATCTATTATTATTAACATTAATAATACACAACCAATATACACAATAGCTGAAAATTTTATGATAAAATATAACACCGATTTATACTTTGTTTTTACTTGGTATATTATCTGGCATAATTTATACACGATGTACATCGTGTATAATTTATCTATTATAATTTATACATAGTTTATTTAAATTTATACAACGTATATTATTTCAAGTATGAGGTTATATTCCAAGCTTCGGTGCGTATATTATTATACATGTGATATTCCAAATTTATTAATTTATTTGTGTAAATGAGAACAAATGGGTTATGTAAGGTGAGCAATAAGTATAAGTCTTTTTTGGGTAGTATAACGTGATTTTTGTATGTAAAAATGAGTAAATGACTATTGTATTAAAAGTATTCCCTAGCATGGACAATATATGGAAATGAAGGGATTCAACCGTTATGAAGCTGATGTCGGGATTTAAAGAGAAGAAGAGTGCGAGATAAACTAAACCCTTTTTGACTTTTTGTTAGAAAATTAATGATTTAGATTTCTTTTAAACTTGATTAACGATCCAAATTGATAGCTTTCTGCTAGGGGATGTATTTATATTGTTGCCATGTGTGTAAAATATCTATTGCTGCTAGGATTATGAATATATTTCTTAAATTTTGGCTCTTTATGTTTTCTCCTCGGATTCATTGAAACCAAACTCAAGTTCCAGATTTATGTCCTATTTTTCTCCACCATACCTCCCATTAAAGATGAATACACTTGTAGATGTGATCTCCGGCATGTTACAAATTTCTTGGTCAAATACTAATCCCGATAGGAGATTTCTTGGATGCAGAAACTATAAAGTATGAATATAGTAAGATTAGTGCTATTTAGAACGTTCAATTTAAGTATATTTTTGTTGGAATCGGCAATCAACCACACTTGGAATCCGTTTCACTAGATTGGATGCCACCCACACTGATTCAACTCCAAATCTAACTAAATATGACTAGGAAATCACCTAAAACCGTTTTATCATAATTTCTACACTAGAACCCTAAGATTTTATGTAAATCAAAAGGAAATCTCAGGGAAAATGGGGGAAACATTTAGAGGATTTTAGAGAAAGTTAGAGAGAGAGAGAGTGGGGAGAGGAGTAGTGACTACTGTGTTTTTGGAGAAATAGGACCGACTAATCCTAATGTTTTATTTTAATTCACTTTCTTTCTTTTGATTTATGTATATAAAATAAAATATTATTTTCTTTGTCCTACGTGGAGCATACATAAGATAAATCTCCAGCTTGGACAGTGCGTGAACGCCATTAAGATATACGAGATCAGGGGGTTTTTAAATTCATTAAAATCAAGTGTAGGGAGGTAATTAGGGCCCGTCATAGTTCGGGGAGGACACTAATAATCCGAGCCAAGTTTAAGGGTGATTTAAGTTATTTTGCCTTATTTTATTTGTTTGTTTTGCTCCTTCTACTTTGTTAAATTTATAATATATGCTTTCTAACATCAATATGAAAATGTTACTCTTCTTGCCTTATAGCACGTTTAGCTTTGAGACTAATTTTATCATGTAGAAGATTGCTTAGTTTGTTGCTGTTGTTGTTGAAGAAGATTCTGCTTAGTAGTGTATTTTAATCTTCTCATTCCAAGAACTGACTACTACTGTATTTCTAAACGGCCTTACATTACTCCCCGCCGAATTACATGATTCTGCAGGGTTTACATTACTACAGAAAGCTGGGCAGTGGACAGATAGTGTTAAATGGCTTGAGTTATACACATCCAAGAATGCAGTTTTTTTGAGGGGGTGAGTTTGAACCAAATCGCCCCACTCCTATCGTCTTGGAGAGTTCCAATCTGGTTTACGCCAATTGTAAGGATTGTTCGCGCTTGATATCAAACACCTTTATAAGGACATCTTCAACAACCTGCAAAGTCCATTTCTCATGATAAATGTGGTCATGCTAAAGCCATTTATGCTAGCATAAACATCGATATGTCAGTGTGTTTACCAACAGCTTCATAGTTGGAAGTTCATCACTCAATGCAGCACAAAAATAGAAGGAAAAGGATAAAAAAATTAAAAAAAATCGATGATGCAGTAAGAACAAGCTTATGAGCTTATTGACCCAAATCATAACAAGCTGTTAGGACCTTATTATCCTAGGTCGGAACAAGTTGATACAACTCATTTTATTTGTCTTTATGTTTTCCCCGTGTGGCAACAAGGGGATGAAAAGGGGAAAGAGAGGGATGGGGCTCTTCTTCTTATTGTTTAATACTTTCTGAAATTGATTGAAAAATAAAGAAAATTAGAGTTAATTAAAAATTATTACTAATGAACTAGCTCTCTTTTTGGTTATTGGCGTGGAAAGAATATAAGGTTCGTTAAGATCGGGCAAATGCAAAACCAAACATTATCGACTCTCCTGTTTAGCTTGAAAAAGGAAGTAACATGAGAAGGAAGCTCAACCATATTAGCAGCTTCAGTATAATTACCTTATCGGGGGTGGATGCACCAGATGTCACCCCAACTGTAATAGGACCCTCGGGTAAGAAGTTCTCTTTCTCGACCAACTCACCATGCTGTTAAAATAAGCTGTTGTGAGAACCAGAATACTGTATTCAAATTTATAGTTGCAAATCTGTGTATATGTCAGCTCACCAGCAACTTGTAACTTATTCTGTTTCCAGGACCTATTCTCTGCTCACTGTCAATCCAGTACGAGGGAATTCCACGCTCCTCCGCAATCTCCTGAAGATGTGAAGTGTTGCTTGAGTTCCAACCACCAACCACTAACATAAGATCAAGCTTTTGATCAACCAGCTTATACATTGCATCTTGCCGCTCCTGATATAAGTAAGGATAAGTTAGGTCCACATCATTGAGAAGACTTCGAGAAATAGTGATACTATAAAGAAAAATACAGAAGGTCCTGGAATGGTTTGGTAAGAAAGAATCCATCCAGCACTCGGGCCTTCATGCAACAAACTCTGTTTCTTCTTCCAAAGACCATAACAATAGATGACCTTTAATAAAATTAATAAATAACAACAGGACTTCTAGACGGCCCTGCCAAATATTCACCCTTCCAGTGCCAGCAGCAAGAGAAACTTTGACATGTATTATTATGTCTAATTAATGCTGTCTTGTACGAGCATGTTACGGCATGTGTAACTTGCCACATCCACGTATAGACAAAGCAATCTTAAGTATCAGAGGTACAAACGAGAGGGAAAACATAGATCATGGGAAAGAAGAAAAAGAAACCAAAGCAAGTTTTTCTTCTTTCACAACCATAATTTACATTAATTACTCCCATCTAAATGTAAAAGAGCAAATTCTACAACTTCTATAGCCACCGTTAGGAAGATGCATATTCCACTAAAACATTGTGGTCATTTGTTAGCATGAGGTGATAATACCAATTGATAACCACTTTCTAATATCTTAGAAAGAGAAACAACTCCTAAGCAGGAATCGGCTCCAGCACTCGCCTCCATTCTCCCAAGCGCAAATATGCCTGCTGATGTATCTTTCGTAGACAAAAGACATTGGAGTTTCGGCTAGGAATAGACAAAATTACACTATATAGTAGAGACTGAATTACCCATCTTCAACATTTTACATCACTTTTAATTATAGTTGGGTAATTTACAGACCTGAAAATGATATCTGAACAGCCATATACTGCTGAAAATAAGGTTGACGCTACGGGAGGAATATACTCCAACAAGGATGTGCGCGATACAGAATGATAGATGTAGAAAATCGGTTTGTAACAGACTGTTACAAGATTCTTTTTAGAGTCAGACTGAAAATAGACTGCCTAAGGCAAAGAGGAAGAAAGGAACCGATCATGCAATTAAAAAACATATAATAAGATGTCTCTGAATACTTATCGTCTAATATATATTGCACTGGAATTTAGGGGCCACGGGGATGTAAGAAAACTTACTTGAGTTGCATCACATATAGTGTTGAAACTTATGAAGTGGTTGTTAATATTTTCCACCCCATATCTTTGCATCATTGTCCTCTCAACCAACTTCCCTGTACATCAAAAGAAGTTAAATCACTACATGATTGCAGCCCGGAGGCAATTTATATTAGGGAGTGATACGCTGAATAGAATCTAACCGATTTCTTCTGTTTCTCCCTTCAACATTGTAGTTTGGTTTGCAATACCAGTTTTTACAAGATCAACATCCGGATCGAACCCTTTAGAAACTGCATTTTTGAATTTCTGTACAGAAAAATTCGCAGAAAATATCAGTACTGATGCAAAGTACTGCAACTGTATCAGGTCAAATAAACAACTCAGACCGCACCTGCATAAATGCCTCTTTGGTTGAGCTAGAACCGTCAAGTTTACCTCCAAGAATATAATCACAGACATAAGTTGCCTGGATCAAGGAATAATTGCCACAGAATAATCAAGATCAGATCCCAGCTCACTATTTTGAGAGAATAAACACATAATGTGAGATTGAAATACCTCTGCCATATTCTTCACAATGATGTATTTCCCAGCAAAGGATGCAGTCGCTACAGTCTCCTCATGAGAATATTTACCATGGATAATGGAGGTATAGTCTCCCTTCTTGTGCTTTTCAACGGTGTTCCAGACCTTTACAAAGAATTATGAGGAAATCTAATATAGTCCTAATGAAAAAAGAGGCCATAGATTCATTTGAGCAACTGTATCACAAACCTTTGTTACCCAGGGGCAGGTTGTATCAACGATTTGTACGTTTTTATCACTCAAAACAAGCATTTCATCAACAGCGGCCCCAAAAGCAGGCAAAACCACAACATCATCCTTGTCAACAACATCAAAAAATTTCTTCCCTTCCTCAATAGGGATGTTCTTGACTTCCATTTCCTCTAGTCTCTGATCCACACAAAGAAATCTATCAAAATTTACATGAGATAGATGAAAATACAAACAGACAAACAGCATAAACCAGAACATAGCCTAAGTAAAAAACTAATAATTGCACAAAACGCAGAGGGTAGTATAAGTGGTTATCAGATATGTACTTCAAACAAAGAATGTTCACCAGCTATACATCAGAATTTGAAATTTCTGCAGATTAATTTTACTATTTTCGATCTTCAGCATCATGAATAACTTACTCCTTTCTTCTCACATATCCCGTTCCATTTTTCATTTCTTTCATGCCGGGAAGAAGGGAAACAGACAAACAAACCTGTCGAAGAGGAATGGAGCACCAGAGAAAATCTACACATGAAATGAGGTAATAATTACACATGAGAAGAGCCTTTTCAAAATCATTTATAGGATCCCAGCATCTGAAAAAGAAGTAGAAGCTGGTACTCATCTGTGTGTAACCACAGTATCTCATGAGAGTGAAATGCAATGTCTTAAAGCATGGGCTCAAATAATTCCTATCCTTGGGTTGCAATCATTTGAGGCAAGCAACTATTATTGATGCAACACCTCTAGAAGCCTAAAAGTCAGGCATATTGAGGTAGTTCCTAAAACTGCCAAGATATAAGCAGAGTAGGGAAGAAGGAGAAAAACGAGTTACAATTTCATAGTCTTCCTCCTAAAACGAAATAAAAACTGAAAATCAGGAACAATGGCATGCACATCTGAGGATTAGCAGAAGAAGCAGAGACCTTATTCACAGTGAGGTTGTGAATAATTTCATTGGTTATCCAAAGCCTCTCTGTTGGAAACTGTTTCCTCGCTTCATAAGCAATCTGAACTGCACGCTCAACCCCCCAACAGAAACCATAGGCCTCTGCAAGTTTTACGGTAACATCTCCCCATGTGTACTCATATCCATTCTCCTTCAATTTCTTTATGATATCACCTGAAATTCATGAGAATAAATGGGAAAAAAGAACACTGTTCTTTATTATCCAATCTAATATAAGAAATTAACATATAGTTTTCTTGAAAATATTTTGGAAGAATTGTACCCAAACAAGTTTCCTGAATTTTTTTAACGACAGTGGTGTCCCAGCCAACAGCGCACACCTCCACGATTTCCTCGGTTACCTGTTACTTCCCACCAACACAGGCACCAAGTAACTCTTTCCACCAAGACTTAGGCGGAAGAAATCACCAAAAGTGTGCTTTTGCTTCCGCTAGGATTAAAACCAAAGACGTTTTGGTTCTCCTCCCACTTTATTTACTACTAAGCCACAACGTTCAGAGCAGTCTTCTGAAATTACTTTTTTTAGTTATATATTTTATCTCACGCCCAAACCTTCTAATATCTTTGGTTCACAAATAATTGATGATTGCTAATAGATCCTAAAGTAAGAAACCCCCCCCCCCCCCCCCCCCCCCCCCAACTTAGTCCAAATGACTTGTGATAAAGATATTTTTTCATATAGGGTGTCAACCAGGATGAGTTTGAATATGTCTATCATAGAAGTTGCATAATTGTGTATCTCGTGAACCAAAGGCTCTGCGACCAAAACAGAAAAACAAAAATATACCTCTGTTCCAAATCATTTTACACTATTTGAGGAGTCAACCCATAATTTTTTCAGACGAAATATTATAAGCTACATCGTGATATATTAAATTTTACTTCAAAACTCACGAAAATCACATAATTCACGCCGAGAATTACATTCTTCTACAAGGAATAAGTATATGCATGTATCATAAAAAAGAAAAACAAAGTACAAATAAAGACAAAATCTCAAGGAACGGAAAGAAAACTGAACTCGGTTCGATTCTAATTTTTGTTAATTTTATGATCAGTTCTTAACTTGAGCTCCAAACTGAAGGAATTGAGCTATGAATATCGAGTTAAGAACTTACTAGATTGATACTCCTGATTCAATAGCTCAAGAGTAGCTTCTTTATGTCCAAAGCCTTTACGATTGTAATTAGCACTTCTGGTCAAGTTCTTCCGAAAAACCTTAGCATCGAACTCTGAATCCGTAGTAGCCGAGGAGGAAGGAGCAGCTTCGCCGGCGGAGCATCTAACGACGGAGAACTTCGGCAATCGGAAAGTTCTAGTCTCCGGCAAGGAGAGTTCTGTACGAGTGGAGATACTAGAGAACTGGAGAGGAATAGCCATGGGAGATAGAGAGTGCGCACGTTAGCGAACTGTGTTGGGTGGAGCAAAGTGGGTGAAGTTCACCTATGGTGAAGGCCAATTTATCCCTGCCAAGTTCGTGATCTGGTACATTTCATGTCCACATGCTTTTCTCGTTTATATATTTCGATTTCTGTTTTTTAGTGGAGTACCTAATTTTTGTATTTTATTAATTATATTTCATATTTTAGTTTGGCCTTACACTTTTAAGAGGATCCGTAACCAGACCGGCATTTGATACTGTCGAGCCTAATTCTAAGTCGCGTTTGGAATAAGGAATAGAATATTAAGATAGCTCATCTTTGTGGAATAGTTCGACATAGATCTTTCGGACGAAATGGCTTCGTGGTCACTTGAATTTATACGAGACAATGTTCCAGCACAACTATGTTGAAGTCGACATAGATATTCCAGCACAACTATGTTGAAGAAGACAATAATGGAAATAGAAGAAAAAGTAAAAATTAATAAATTTATTCCAGTACAACTATGGAGTTTGTTTTCGCGCCCTTGATGTGTAACAATCCCATTGGTCATTTGCTGATTGGATGGACACGTCTGTAAATATGTAATACACACGCGTGAGGTCAAGGGTCAAATGTGTTTATTAATTAAGGGTTTCACGAGTTTGAGTGTTCAAGTGAGAAAGTCTAAAGTTTGTGTATCGACTTTCAAAAGCCCTATAAATTTAAGTGGCCAGGAAGCCATTACGCCGATCTTTTAATATTTTGGAAAATACTTTGGCAGTCTCGTTTCTATGAACTGTTGTCATTCAAGGTGTTTTAAATGTGGTGAATAAAATATCTTCAATAATCAAAACCACAGGTGTGTTCCTTTTTTCTTTTTTGAAAGTTTCTGTTATATTGAAGGATTAAGGAAAGAGGAAGCCCCTCCCTGTTGGAAAAATTAACTCCCGCAGAAACAATATTCATGTCATACGATTATAGTAAATGCGGATTACTAAATACAATAACCAACGATAATAATAAGAAAAATAAGGACACCGATTTTTTACGTAGAAAACCCTTCTGAATAAGAGAAAAATCACTGTCCGAGATGAGCGACTGATTTCACTATAGCAATAATTTTATAATTTGTGGTACCGAGCAAAATACTTCAATACCACTACACACTCAAAAGAAATAACCCTCTTTTAATTTTTCCACCTTACTACAAATACCGCTCAAAATCTCAATATTTTTTCTTATAGAGTATTTTGATTCTTACTTTGTAAATCACTCTCTTTCTCTTCCTTTTTGGTGTATCTTCAACTGAACCAGGAGCTATCTTTATACAGACGTCCAATACTCCTTGCTTGTATCATGGATGACATCATCATAATGTAAATGTCAAAGTTTCACCTTGTGAAAGCAATAAAAAATACCGGATTACCCAAATCACTTTTCCTCTAGAATTGGTAGCATGGTACTTTATGCCAAAGTAAGTTTATCTTCCTTTCACATTCATGGGATGGACCCCACAATCGCCCTTCTAGTCTCATGCACCTGAAGGAGGTATGTCCAGTTTTCGTATAGAGATCATAACAACAAGTTCTTTGCATAGCTCGAATTTGTCTCTTGGTATTACCTTGGTCAACATATCCGCATGATTTCACTCGTGTGAATCTTCTTGACATGCAAAGATTTGTTCTCCACTTGCTCACGAATCCAACGATGTCTCACATCAATATACTTTGTTCTTGCATGGTACATGGAGTACTTGATCAAGTCTATTGTACTTTGATTGTCACAATAGACGACATATTCCTTTTGATGCAATTCCAGCTCTTGAAGAAACCGCTTGAGCTATATCGTCTCCTTGCCAGCTTCCGTAGCGGCAATGTACTATGCTTCAGTTGTTGAAGGTGCAACACACTTTTGCAATTTAGATTTCCATGATATAGCTACCTCCTGAAAAAGTAAATAGATATCCAGTAGTGAATTTTCTATTATCTGTATCACCGGCCATATCAGCATCGTATAGCCCTTCAAGACTAGATCTAACCTCCAAAAACATATGCATTCACCTGAGGTTCCTTTTAGATACCTAAGTATCCACTTCACAGCTTCCCAATGTTCTTTTCCAGGATTATCAAGAAACCTGCTAACAATACAGACAACATGAGCGATATCAGGTCTGGTACATACCATTGCATCCATCAGGCTCCTGACGGCAGGAATATGGAATTTTATCCATGCTTTCTTTATCTTCCTTCGTTGTAGGACATATTTTCTAGCTCAACTTCATATGACCAGCAAGAGGCATGCTAATTGGTTTAGCACTCGTTCAATGTACTTCATTTGTGACATCAACAACTTTCGGTTTGTCCTATCTTGGACAATATTCATTCCTAGAATTTGTCGTGCTGGACCCAAGTCTTTCATGTCAAATGACTTGGACAAATCTTCCTTCAACTTGGCAATCAACTTCTTGTCTTGTCCTACAATCAGCATGTCATCCACATATAACAACAAGATGATAAAGTTATTGTTAGAAAATTTCTTATAGTATACACATGGATTTGAAAAAGTCTTTGTGTACGCTTGACTTTTCATGAATAAGTCAAACTTCTTGTACCACTGCATTGACGCTTGTTTCAGCCCGTAAAGACTCTTTCTCAACTTGCACACCATGTGTTTTTTCACCTTTACTTCAAAACCTTATGGCTCATCTATATAGATCTCTTTTTTCTAAATCTCCATGCAGAAAAGCAATTTTTACGTCCAACTGCTCCACTTCAAGATCTAGGCTAGCTGACAAGCCCAAGATTGTTCGAATAGAAGTCATTTTGACAACATGTGAGAAAATTTCATCAAAATCGATACCTTTTTTCTGTTCGGAACCTTTTACCACTTATACGCTCAAATTACACCTTAAAATATTGTAAAGTGATCGATGCCAAATATAGTAACCCAACAAGGTTGGGGTCGAATCCCACACAGAATAGGTGTAAAAAGTTTACTTGGGTAGTGTGATTCTCTGTAGATCACATATCTGCTTCTGGTGATCTTTTTCCTTATGGGTCTCACAATCTATAGCCGAAATTTCATTTGCATAAGCGATGAAGATATAAGGAATAACTTTATCATCCAGCCTTGTTTTCTGCTCCTTCGGCACATGTGCAAAAGCTTTACCTCCGAACACTTTCAGATGGAAGTATGACACCTCTTTGTTGGTCAAGACTTTCTTTGGCATGCCAAAATATATTGTAACATATTGACTTCTGTTAATCAAGTAACATGTTGTGCCAGCTGCTTCACCTCAAAATGATTTAGGTAGTTTTGCCATTTTTAGCATACTTCTCACTTTTTTGACAATTGTGCGATTCATCCTTTAAGCTACACCATTGTGTTGTGGGGTTCCAAGAACTGTCTTCCAATGTATGATTCCATGGCTTGAGCAGTAGTCATCAAACTCATTTGATGTATACTCCCATCTATTGTCTGTCCTAAGACGCTTTAATTTTTGACCTATCTTCTTTTTCACTAGAGCATGAAATTTCTGAAAAACTTGAAATACCTGGTAATCTGGTGTCAAGAAACAAACCCACAATTTCCGTGAAGCATCATTAATAAATGTGAGAAAATACTTGTTACCTCCCATTTATTCTACATCCATTGGACCGCAAACACCAGAATATACTAAATCAAGTATATTCGATTTTCTTCCATGAGTTGCTTGAAACGATACCTTATGTTGTTTTCCAAATAAACAATAATCATAAGAATTCACAGTTGTACCTTTTCTAAATGAGATGAGTGACTTCTTCGATAGGATTTACAGTCCCTTCTCACTCATATGGCCCAATCTCCGGTGCCATAAATCTGCAGGCGTATCATCTACAATCGCATGTAATCTACATTCATATATCTCATCGCTTGTTTTGTACAACACGTAGGGAGCAAAACATTTTAGCAATCACCAATGATCCCTTGGTGAGTCTCCACTTCCCATTGGCAAAGTGATTCTCGTACCCGTCTCAATCTAGAGCGATCCTTGAAATCAAATTCATTCGCATATCTGGTACGTGCCACATATCTTTTAAGACTAACGTGCATCCGACATTTGTCTTGATACAAATGACGCCAATCCCCATAATCTTTGAGTGACCGGTATTTCCCATCTTGACCATCCGAAAGTCCCATGCGTTGTACCTACAGAAGAATCTTTTTACCGGTGTGGCATGGTAGGATGCTAATGTGTCATCAACCCATTATGACTCTTGGCTTGCTAAGTGCATGCATTCCTCCTACCACTGAATCATCATTTTTCACTACAACAGTTGCGTTGTCATCATTCTTTTGTCCACTGCTCTCGCCTCAACCTTTCTTTAGGAACTCTCTTTTGAAGTGATCGGGTTCACCGTAACTGTGGCAATTCCTACCCTTTGATCGGTTGCCAAAATTTTCACGAGCTTTGGATTTATCACGACTACTCGATGCTCTTTAAAAACTTCTTCCTCTATTTTCCATGATAAGATTATGGCCCTGATTTTCAGAATTCTTCCTCATCTTATCATTGATTAGGATGGCTAATGTGACCTCTTTTAGATCAAAGGTATCTCTACCATGCAGGATGGTTGTTGCCAAATTATTATAGGAAGATGGCAACGAGTTTAGAAACATGATAGCCTTATATACTTTAGTGATTGTTTCTCCAAGGTATTTCAGTTGTGTGATTAATCCATTGAACATGTTTAAATGGGACAAGAAATTTGTACCTTCATTCATATGGATGGCATAAAGTTGCTTTCTCAAAAACAACTTATTTGTTAAGGATTTGGATATGTATAGACTTTCTAGTCTTTTCCAAATACCACATGCACTATTTTCATCCCCGACATTATTGAGTACTTATCGGACAAGTGCAGTCTGATTAGACTAGCCGCCTTCTTATCCATGTCAGCCAAATCCTCGGCTTTCATGGTTTTCGGCTTTGCCTCTTTTCGATCTAGTGCAATGTATAATCCTTGTTGGATGAGTAGGTCCTTCATCCTTCTTTGCCGTATGGAGAAACCATCATTACCGTTGAATCTTGTGACTTCATACTTTACCCCTGACAAGTAAAATTGACTGTAAATAATATTTTTGTAAATGAGCAGAACATGTGCTCTGATACTAGTTGTTGGGAAAATTAACCCCCACGGAAATAATATTCATGTTATACGATTGTAGTAAATGTGGATTATAAAAATAATAACCAATGATAATAATAAGAGAAACAAGGACGTCGAGTTTTTACGTGGAAAACACTTCTGAATAAGAAAAATTCACGGCCCGAGAGGAGTAACTGATTTAACTATAGCATGGATTTTGTAATTTGTGGTACCGAGTAAACTACTCCAATACCACTACGCACTCAAAAGAAATAATCATCTTTTGATTTTTCCACCTCACTACAAATACTGCTCAAACTCACAATATTTTTCCTTATAGAGTATTTCACTTCTTACTGTGTAAATCACCTCTTTCTCTCTGTTTATTGTGTATCTTCAATTGAATCATGAGTTATATATTTATAGACGTTCAATATTCCTTGCTTGCATCATGGATGACATCGTCATAATGTAAATGTCAAAGTTTCACCTTGTGAAAGCAATGAAAATTACGACAACCCAAATCACATTTCAGGTAGATTTGGCAGTATGGTACCTTATGTCAAAGGAAGTTTGTCTTTCTTTCACATTCATGGGATGAACCCCACACTTCTCTCTCGCCTTCCTGAGCCGAGGGTCTACTTAAAATAGCTTCTTTGCATTTTTAAAGCATGGGTAAGGTTTTCCTTTTCCGTACCCCACTTGTGAGACTACACTGAATATGTTGTTTTTGGTGAGAATTGAACTCATATCAATAGTGAGAGAGATTAATATCACTAGATAAGCCTTGATACCAATATTATTTTGATGTGTTTTATTAGTAGTTTCCTTTTTTCGTTTTATATGTTCTTTTCTTATCTCTAGGATTTATACTGTTTAAATAATCATCATGCATTTATTAGTATCTTTGCCAATAAATTCATAGGGTTGGTGACAACAACTTTAAATAAGTAGTATCTTTATAGTTCCTTCGTTACCCCCAATAGAAATCTTCACGTTGATACAAATTTTTGGAGATTATTAATGTTTATTTTATACTTCCTCCGGTTAAAAATAAGTGATTCTTACTTGTTTTCACGCATATTAAGAAATCAACCTTTTAACATTAATTAACAATGAAATTGACCATATTAACCTTTACTATTCCACTTAAATACTCCTAACACATATTCGAACATTATTTACTACAGGGGCAATGTAAGAAAAATAAAATAAATTCATTCTTGAATTCCGAAAAATCACTTATTTTAGACCACAAAAAAAACTAAAAAATCATTTATTTTGAACCGAAGAGAGTAGTATTTTAAGGAAGTGGAACCATAATTTTAGAAGGGGATATACCGATATAGTACGATATTGAACATATAGGAAATAACACCGTGCTAGGAAATAAAGGAAATACAGCTGCTTTTTCTCGTCATCTTCGTTTTTTTATCGCTTTTTCTTCTTTTGTTTTTTCTTTTTCAACACGGATATGGAATTATCGCATTCACATCGATCTGGAATTTTCTTATTTCTATTTTGTATTGCAAAATATTAAAATCTGTAATAAATTTGTTCAGGCAAACAAACTTCTTTTGAGGCTACAAAAGAATTGGGAATATAGACATGGAAAATTGACTGAAGGTCAGGGATTATTTAAAACAAAATTGATGGCTGTGCAATTCTTTATTGTGGACCCAAGTGAGTGCAACGTGTTTAAGTACTTTTTGTCCAAAATATTTTGTACGGCTGTATTAATTATTTTTTCCCGTGACAAGAAGTACTATCACTCGTGGAAAAATAAAGGCACAATTATAGTTTGTTTGGCCAAGTTTTTAGCATGGTCATAAGTATTTTTTTATAAAAGTAAAATATATACTTTACTCATTCACTTTATACTCAAATTTATCTTACACGTCTATTAAACACGGGAATAATATTATATACTAAACTTTTTAAAAGTTTGTCAATTACATACCTTTTTTGCCATGTGTCACACGGGTGTATTACACATAAAAGAGGCGCGTGAAAACTACAAAATTCATCTGAAATTAAGTTCTTTTTCCCTTTTTAAAACTATTTTCTTTTCAAATTAAAGAAAAAAAATATAACCCATGTCATGTTCCCCAACCTACGCCCTAGCCTCCCCCCCCCCCCCCCCCCCCCCCCCCCCCCCCTCTCCCCCCCCCCCCCCCCCCCCCAGTTTTGTCTTCTTCCCCAACCTCCATCCTAATTTTTTCTACCCCTTCATGTTTCGTCTCTCCAACACCCGTGACTAAGAAGAAAAAGAAAAAGAAGAAGAGAAGAAGAGCTATTTGGTCTTGTAAAAATCACCATTATTGATCTTTTTAAAAAGTTTAAAAATTTAATCGGGTCTTGTTGATTTTGGTGTTCCATAACCTAGAAAATTAGTTTGAATTCGTGACTATTGTTGAAGAAAAATTTACTTAGGTGATTAATTTTGAAAAAATTCAAGAAACACCATTACAAGTTTGAAGCTTTGGGTTTGAGCTTGAATTTGAAATTTGTATAAGGATTTGTGATCGATGTTGTTAAAACCTGCTAAAAATTGTGCAAAGAGTTGAATCTATAGTTAGGGAAGAAGGTGCTTGTAGTGGAAAGGTTGGTGACAGTATGGTGGTGGTGGTGGAGAAGATGATGAGGTTGGGGAGATGAGGATGGGGTGGTTTTTTGTATTTTTTGTATTTTTTTTCTTTAGGAAGACGAGGAGGGGGTGGAGTAGGGGTGAGGGGGAGGTTTTTTCCAGTTTTTTTTTCGATTTATGACACGTGTTAGATGTTGATTGGCATGTGTAATAGCAAATAAGCAGATGTGGTCAAACACCGAAGTGGTGTGCAATTGACACACCTTTAAAAATTTTGGTGTGTAATATTATTCCCGTCTTTTAACGGGTGTGTAAGTGGGATTTGGGGACAAGGTCGATGGGTAAAGTATGTATTTTGCCTTATATAAAAACTAAAGTGGTTGGTCAAGTTTTTTCGGGGTAAAAAATAATAATTTCGAGTAGAAGCAGAATTTGAAAAATAGAAAATAGTAGTTTGTCCCATATTGGAAGAGGAAAAGTTTTTTGATGGGTATATAAACAATTGCTCTTCTTCTAGCTCTTAAAGAGTTGAGAAGAAGACAAGCCTCGCGTCGTCGTCGTCGCTCGACTTCGGCTTCGGTCAAATGATCGATTGATTAATTTTTTTGTCCAATTTTTTTTGTTAATAGTAAACATTAACAGAAATGTTATTAAATATCCGTTTTAATAACATATATTAATATTAAATCCAACGAAATATTAAACGTTATTCGTTATCTGTTTTCCGTAATTCGGTTTTGTAACTGAAAATTAACATCCCTCTTGAATTCCCGGTATATTATTGCGTAAATAGCCATTTAGGTTATGGCATTTATGTCATGGTCGTTTTGCATAGACAACCATTCTGAAGAGTTGCACCTCTTCAGTTTTCAGCCCAACATTGGCTATAAATACCAGTCCATTCTTTGAGATTTTTCATACGAATTTTTGAGTTCTCCTCCTTTCTTCTGCATTGTTTTAACTTCAAAGAAAGCATCAGTAAATGTGATTTGCTACCGAACTTTGTGTTCGCTGAAACACTGGAGTTTGAAGTACTGCTACACCAGTGTATAATCGTTCTATCCTGGGAGGAAATAATCCACAACCTTGTATACTACGAGAAGGGTTAAATTCCTTAAGAAAATACTTAAATTAAGTGGGCTCGGATTAAATTCTGTTTATTTTATATTTTTATTTATATATTATTTTATTTTCTTCAAAATTATTTTACAAAAACATTTTACTAACAATTTCTCCTTAGAAATACTTTTTCTGTAAGGTACTTTTTAAAAAGAGAGACACTCCATAAAGCAATTTTTTAAAAATTGACAAAACATTAGTTGCTACTTAAAATTGCTTTTCACATTGATTAGTCTGACAAAAAGTATTTTTACAGTATACTTTTGAAAAAGAAATTCAAAATAAATATATTTTTAGAAATTTGCCCGAGAAAATTAGTATGATGAAGATAAATTTAACGACCTCTAATGCATCTATTTTAATCTGCAAAGGCCGAAAGGGCAAATATAAAGGTCGAGGTCGATAACAACAAAAGTATACTGTATACACTAATTTCTATGAATCTTCATAATTCCATATAATTATCGAAAAAACAAGATTTTTTAAATTTAATTTTGCACTTAATTTTAGACAGCCAAATATAGACATTGATGACTTCTCAAATTGAACCAAAACTTGAATGGATTTCAATTGACTGTATTTAAAGCAATCAAATAAAATTAATTAAGAAGTGAAGAAGAAAGAAAGAAGTGTAGAGAAATAACGGGAGAGAAGCGGAATATAATTTAGAATTTAATTAAATTTAGTAATATATGTCCTAAAATAATCGGTGAATCGAAGATTATTAGGGTTTTCATCGACGAGCCGGCAAGGAATCATCGTCATGGACCGGAGAGAGCCTGAGAAAACCGATGTCCTTCCTTCTACAGCTTTGGCATATCTTGATCGGAACTACTGGTGAGACCAATTCGCTTTCTCCTTTTATTTACTCCTTTTAATCTTTGTTGCTCACTTTTTTATAGTCATTTTAACCACACAAAAAAAACATCATTTGAACTCTCAGGGACAAGAGGTTCGCTCAAGAAGAACACTACGAATGGTTCAAAGATTATTCTCATTTCTGTCACCTTCTTCAACAACACATTACACCCCATTCTTCTGTACATCTCTCTATCTCTATATATAAATATACCATTTATTACGATTTTTTTTATTTGAAATATTCCAAAATGGGTGTTGAAACTAAGAACAAAGGGAGTGCTTTTTTTTGTTGTTGTTGTTGTAAAAGTGGAACTTAGTTTTTAGGTGAGGTGACAGGTGTTGGAGCTAGGATGTGGAAATTCTCAGTTGAGTGAAGAGTTATATAGAGATGGGATTACTGAATTGACCTGCATTGATTTGTCCCCCATTGCAGTCGACAAGATGAAACAAAGATTGGTTAACAAGGGCTATAAAGGTATAAATACACTTTCTAGTTGTTCAAATTTTGTGCTTGTTTGGTTTCCTTGATTTGACTTTCCTTTTGTTTTGATTCATTTTGCTCAATTGAAGTAAAAAAAAAAATTGTTAGCTAAAGTGGTTTGCAATGGATGATTCTTCCTATTAAGATTGAGGATCCCAGTTGGAGACTTAGGATCTCATTGCTTGCCCACTCTAGATAAATGTTTTATCAACGCCCAAAAGAAAAAGAAAAGACAAATTTTACCGATAATAGCATATAGAAGCATGAGTTCCAACCCTTAGGTGCCTTGTTTGATAGAGTTACCATGTACATGTTGTGGGAGGTAGCAAGTATCCCGTGAAATTAATGGAGGTGCGCAAGTTGGCCGGGATACCACAATTATAAAAAAAAAGATAGCATATAGAAGCTGGGATGGGGTGCTGAAGTAAATAGAATACTCTTCTTCTAGGAGAGAAAGAAGGAGCAAGAAGATGCTAAGAATCAGGTAGCTGTCAAAGTTGATGATAACTAATCTGTCACTGCTGCATTAGAGATGAGCTCGTCCAACCCTCTCCCCTTTCGGATCTTGACTCTAAGCAGCCCCCACATTCTGTCTGAAAAATCTTTTATTGGTTGAGATAGTGTCTGCACAATCGCTTATGAAATGCTCTGTGTGAAGTCAAAGACAGATTTTGGTATGGAACTTCAATGGCAGGCTTAGGTAATATTTTTTCTAAGAGATTTGTGTTTTATTAGAGTGTCTTTTTTATCATTCCGTCCTGAGTTTAAGGGCACTTTGGCCTATGAAAACTTAAATAAGAATATTCTCATTTGGTAATTGTATTGGGTGAATGAATGCTAACACATAACAAGAGAAAGATGTCAGTATTAGGAATATGTTCCGACTAATTAAGGGTGTTGAGATGCTCCATTGTTGATATTTTATGTTATCAATGTCAACAGAAATAAAAGTGCTGGAAGCTGATATGCTAGACCTGCCTTTTGAAGATGGATGCTTTGATGTTGTTATAGAGAAAGGAACAATGGTACTATTAGATGTTTTATTTTGCATGTACCACCTAGTGCAGCATTGGCTGCCAATCATTTTTCCTTTTCAGATGATCAGCTATTCATATGTATCTTGTTGAACTTTGTTATCAAAAATGTATATTGTTGAACTTGAAGGATGTGTTGTTCGTGGACAGTGGTGACCCCTGGAATCCACACCCTGCAACAGTAGAGAAGGTGATGAAGATGCTTCATGAAATTCACAGAGTTCTAAAACCTGAGGGAATATTTATATCTATCACATTCGGCCAGGTAGTAAGAGTAGCTATTGGTTTAGTTTTTCATTTTTAGTTGTAAATTGTAAGAGCAGCAACCAACACCTTATCTCTTTTTTATCACTCCTCTTCTTAAATGGTTCGTCCTAATTCTATTGCTAAGTGCTTCTAAATTGTTTCATTTTGCTTTTATTGGCCAGCCTCACTTCAGGCGCCGGTTCTTTAATCATCCTGAGTTCACCTGGTCTGTTGAGTGGAATACTTTTGGCGAAACATTCCACTATTTTCTCTACATCTTGAAAAAGGTAAATCACGAATTCAGAAAATTTGTCATTACCCTAGATGCTGTTGGCCTGTGTTCTATTCTTTTTTCCTCAGAATATATCTTCCCGAGCACAACATGACCTGTAAAACCGTAGAGAAAATGCGGATTTTGCAATGGTTTGATGCACCAAGTTAGAATGCTGAACATGAGAATTGAATTAATGCAGGGACAAAGATCATCAGAGAGCGAGGAGTGCGGGGAAAAGACTCATATCCCATCAATATCTCTATACCATGATGAATTAGAGGGTGAAGACTATTTATTCAGAACCAACATTGATGAGATGTAAAGCCAGAAGTAAAACGTAAACAGTGGCTCCTTTTTGCAACTTATGTAATTGTTTATTACTTTTGTTATATTACTGAAACGTTACAAAAATTCTCTAGTCTTTCGACCAGTATGATTAATTGATTGTCATATTTTTTGGAATTTGGGTGTTACTACATTTCGAAAATCCAATTGGGCAAATTAGGTATTCGCAGTTCAAAAAACCAGATATAAAACCCCGCAAGTCCTCATGAATTTTCTGTCACCCCTTGTCAAAATTGGGGTTAACGTGGTCCTTGCTTTATTATTGAGATATTTTCTTATTTGGTTGACCAAAAAGTACAAGACCTTTTATCAAACTAATTAAATAACAAGATATAGGGTAAAATCCTAGTTAAGAATAATTAATTCTAGATATTGTGGCTGGATCTAATAATATGAAAAAAAGAAGACTATACATTAAATAACATTAAATGACAATAAAATGTAAATAAAGGAGAAGATTCACCCAATCTTGAGTGATGCATATCCTCTTTCGTTTGATAAAAATGAATGATAAATGAATATAAGAATCTTAAGACCCTTTTCGGATCTGATGGAGAGTGTGGGATAACAGATAATCCAATGTCTTCAGAGAGATGTGTTTGTATTTTATATAGAGGGAGAGAGTATGCTTTTTCAGAAGTCCCCCAATCTAGTCTTCTCTCATCCTCTTTATATAGGATTACCAAGGAGCCCTAAAAGTACAATTAGAGGGAATATTCAGTAGAATATTCTCTTTGAAGATTCCAAAGTAAAACTAGCTGTTACTTCTATTTGTACTGTTCGACCTCGACCTTGTTGTTGATCACTGCTCGACCTCGGCCTTGTTGTTGATCACTGCTCGATCTCGGCCTTGTTGTTGATCCTTGCTCGCCCTCGGCCCTGTTGTTGATTACTGCTCGACCTCGGCCTTGTTGTTGATTACTGCGCGACCTCGGCCTTGTTGATGATCATTGCTCGACCTCGGCCTTATTGATCATTGCTCAACCTCGGCCAGACAGCTCAATTCGATTCGCAAGTTACTCATGACAATTGTCTCCGCATGTCAAATTTCTCTGATTTAATTTTGACTCATACATTATCAAATTGCTCTTTTTCGTGGTCCACTCTATTGCTATGTGATAGATAATTCTAAGATTTTTCTTTCCCCATATATACATATCCACCATTTTGAGTTTCTTTAGAGAAAAAAAAACCATTTCATTGAATTTTGTCACATGAAATGTGCAACAACTCAACTGAATAAGAAAAAGGAACGAACATTTCTTCGCTAGGGACTAGTATAAATGGAAAAAACCTGCAGCAGTAACAAGTTGTTACATATATATTTATTACTAAAATTACAGTGAGGTGCAATTATTCCTTCTCAAAGTGCACGACTCTAAGCTAACGTTTGGCCATAGATTTCTAAATTTATTTTAAAAAATTTAATTTGGGTGAAGTTTGGTTTGAAGATGAAAATATGTTTGGACATACGTTTTCAAAACATATTTCCTAACTTTATTTGGGAAACATGTATTAAATTCCCAAGTTTTGAGATTTCCCCCCCAAAATCAGCAATTTGGGGTGATTTTGAGATTTGAAGTTTGAGATTTGAGATTTTGCCAAAATCTGGGCACATTTATGGCCAAACATAAGTTTGGCAATAAATCCTAAATTTATTTTGACAAAACTCATGTTCGTAACGGTCCTAAGGATAAAGTGATGCAGTCTTACACTCCTACGGTCTTGCTCATTCTAATGATAAAGTTTTTAATCCTACTCTTATTGCACTAGTAAAGTTACTATAATCATTAGTTTATTTTTTACTTCAAAAAAGTTATTTCATTTCATATTCTTCTTTCTTCAATATTATATTATTATTATTATTTATTTAAATTTTATTTTCTTATTTCTACTAAAGAAATTCTATTTTTTTTCTTTTTATATATTCATCACATATAATTTTATATAAAATTATTTTATACCATAAATTTTTAAATAATATAATTCGTAAGAAAATATTATAGATTGTATATATCAATGGATAATTGAAATAAAAGTGAAATCTTTGAGATACAAGATAATTAAATACATATTACATTATGGTAAAATTCAGATTAAATATTGCATAAATTGTCACGCCCCAAAATCGAGGGACGAGACCGGCGCCTAACCGGGTGAATCCAGTCAAGCGGACCTGGATTGCCTTTCCTTCCCAACGTATTACCCCGCGTTCATAACATGCATTATTTCGTGTGAGTTAGCCAATTTTAGTTTCAAAGTACATTTTACAACATATCTTCATTTGTTTCCTCTTTTAGCATTTCAACGATTGATATTCAAACATACATAATACATACATAACTTTCCAACATGATCCACGGTTCCGAGTACGTACTATTACTACCCAAAAATACATATATACACCCACATCATGTCTATGGAGCCTCTACAAATACTAGAGATTTTTACATAACTTGCCGGTAACAAGGCCCCGGCTATACCTTTACAACATAAGTAAAAGAGGGTGGTATAATCCACACACGGCCCCAAAGAGAAGAGGGGCTCACCACAACTGCTGAAGAGATGAAGGGGAGGTAACACTAATGGCGGGCTGAGCTACATGCTATGGGACCACCTACATCCATATAAAAGATGTAGCGCCCCCGGCAAAATGGGCGTTAGTACTGTGGAATAGTACTAGTACGTATGCACAAACTTTATCCCAAGTACAATCAACCAATACACAGATAAGAAAAAGGACAGTAATAGGACCAACAGTTTCATAACAACACCACCAATAATTTCATCACAACAGCAACAACAACAAAGTACTAGTATGTATGAACAAACTTTATACCAAGTACAATCAACCAATACACAGATAAGAAAGGGCTTTCCTTTCAAGGATCACAATTTCAACAAAAACACCAAACAATTGCATCACATGGTTCCTTTCAAGGATCACAAATTCACATTTATCAATTCATTTACCTGGGCTCAAAGCACCCCAAACTTTCATCAAGCAACAATTTATGCACAAGGTGTTGCCATAACCCTTCAACTTATTTACAATGCTTCATATCAATAACTTTAAACAACTATCATCTTTGCACATAATAAAGTGGGCATGCCAAGTCACAATTCAAAATCTCATCTAACATAGTGGGGTAGCAATCAATTAGACAGTCAATTCACATATTTTCATATAAGTACACATACCGTGTGCTTACCACAACAAGAGGGATTTTACAAGAATTAAAATTAGCCATACATACCTCAAAGAGCTCTTCCTTAAGTTTATACAATACACCAACACCTCTAGCCATAACAATCTATAAGGAGCTAGCGAAAATCGATTAATAATTAGGAAGATTACCCATGGTGTAACTCTCTTAGGAATTTTATCAAACACCTAACATGTGAAGTAGACTACAAGGTTTAGAAATGGTAATTCATTCTTCCCTCAACCAATTTTAACATGAACTACCCAAATTAGTTCTTTAACATCACATACTACAACTTAGTCCTACATGCATGGCCTATTTCTAACTCCCACCACATATTTGAACCCTTAACCTTTTGCATCGAATTTTTGGAAGTAGGGCTTACCCGGATGGAGGACAATCTATGATTATCTTTCTTGATTCTTGAAGACTTGAGCAAGATTTGGATGATTATGAAGTTAGCCCCCTTATTTCTCTCTCTATTTTCTCTCATTTCTCTCTAAAATCAGTAGAAAATTACCCCAAATGAAGCCCCTAAACCTATTTATGAAAATGGGGTCGGGTTATAAAAATAGGAAAAATAAGTCTCGGGAACAGGGTCTGCGATCGCAGAATGGACCGCAGAACAAACATGCGGGCCGCAGAGTGCATCGCAAAGTAGCTGCCCAAAACTGGGCTACACTGGCCCAGTTTGCGACGTATCTGCGATCGCAGAGTCAACATGCGACATGAAATGCGATCGCAGATTTGACACAAGGTCGCATTTTTCCAGCCTTCGGTAATTTGACCATAACTTTGCGTAGGAATGTCCAAATGACGAACGGTTGGAAGCGTTGGAAACTAGACTCGAAGAACTTTCATTTGACAGGTTATTAATCACATAATACTTTATACATAATTATATATGCTCCTTCAAAGTGTGTACTAGTGAAAATTCCTTTGGGGTTTTAGCCTATTATGGAATTCTCCCATTTGGCCTAGCCTTAGGCTTCCCCTTGGACCTCACATTACTTATTATATGACTCATACACTTATCCACCATATCCAATTCATTACATTATAATTAAAGTACATACAATATTATAATTAGTCTACCTGGCACCCCGAATCCTATATTGCTTAGCAAAAGTTTTTTGGGGCCTTACATAAATATTCAACTTCCACCTCTAGTATGCTCCCATTAATTATCTAGTAATGCATTACGAAGTGCGAAATGAACATCTTTGTCCTTAATTTTTTTGTGTCGAGCTAAAAAATTCTCATATCGTTGATTTTCATCTACTAACATTTTTACCGTTGGAGATGGACATTCCCAATCATCTTGAATTGGTGCATTAAGATCACTTTTGGGGTCGAGTCATAGATGCATACAATAATACAAAGGAAGACTTTTGGAAGAGTCGCACAAAAAAATCGTTGCAAAGCCGAATGCAAATGATTGAGAAGGCAATAAGAAAATTAATTGGATATGTACGTCAAGTAGAAAATTTGCGTTCTACTGGTGCTTCTGAGTAAGATATTGTGAGTATTTATTTTTTAGTTACTTATACTTTATTTGTATATATTTACTTATTGTTTTCCTTATTTTTTTTAATATTGCAACTTACACAAGCAAAATCTTTACTTATCCAAGATCCAAACTTCAAAAAGAGTTTTAAATTTGATCATGTGTGGGTTATAATGAAGAATTTTGAGAAGTTTAACGATGGCGACCTTGGAGAAAAGAACCAAGAAAGCAAGGCTATGCTAATATATCACCGGAGTGTGAGAATCCTACCCCTGATTCACCCTATCTATCATCTCCTAACTTATCATCATTTTCACTAAATTTAAATGAGGATGTTCGACCTAGTGGGGTGAAGAAAGCAAAAATAAAGAGAAAAGTCGACAAAGATTAGATTAAGATAATCCAACAACAACAACGACCCAGTAAAATTTCACCAGTGGGGTCTGGGGAGGGTAGAGATCTTACCCCTACCCCAGAGGGGGTAGAGAGGCTGTTTCTGGATTGTTGAGGCGATGAATAATGCAACTGAGATAAAAAAATAAGTTTTGACCGTTCAAAAAGAAAAACTGAGACTAAAAGAATTGAAAGAAGAAAATAAAGTTTTAATGATCGATGTGGATTCTGTTGTCGATCTGACTCGTCATGAATTTTTGCGACAAAAGAACAACGAATAATGTATAAAAGAAATCAACAATTTTCACAGTCACAAACACAACAATACGCGGCTCATTCACTCAATACTATAATGATTTTGGTGTATCTAGAAATGACATTGGTCCCTACTAAGTTATTATGCTATTTGCCATAGTTTTAATTTCTATGTATTTTAATTTAATATATTTTTAATTTTCACTTCTCAATTTTAGTAACATCAAATATTTTATATTCACACCTTTCAATTTTAGCAACATCAAATATTTTATATTTGCACCATTCATTTTTTGAGATGAATATAAATTTTTTGTACAATTATAACTTATAATAAAATTAACTTACAATTTTACATAAAAATAATAAATACAACAACAACGACCCAGTATAGTCCCACAAGTGGGTCTGAGGAGGGTGGTGTGTACGCAGACCTTACTTCTACCTCGGTAGGGTAGAGAGGCTGTTTCCGAAAGACCCTCGACTCAAGAAGACGAAAAGACGAAAGGGACAATATACCAGTACCATCAATAAAAAACCATGAAAATAATAACGATATCATAAGAACCAGTGAATAAATGAAAAGCAAAGATAATAACCAGTAAATTACGGAAGAGTAGTGAAAACACAACACTGACCACTAGCAGTCTAAGACTAAATCCTATCAGCCCAGCCTCACACTGGTAGACTGATGATCTCAACTACCTCCTAACCTGCAACCTTAATGCTCGACCTCCACATCTTCCTATCGAGTGCCATGTCCTCGAAGATCTAAAGCCTCGCTATATCCCGCATGATCACCTCTCCCCAATACTTCTTAGGCCGCCATCTGCCTCTCCTCGTACCCACCAATGCCAACCGCTCACACCTCCTTATCGGTGAACGTGCCCGAACCATCTCAGCCTCACTTCCCGCATCTTGTCATCAATGGGAGCCACACCCACCTTCTCCCGAATATCTTCATTCCTAATCTTATCCATTCTAGTGTGCCTGCACATCCACCTCAACATGCTCATTTCTGCTACTCTCATCTTCTGGGTATGTGAGTTCTTAACTGGCCAACACTCGGTCCCATACATCATGGCCGGCCTAACCACCGCTCTAGAAAACTTACCTTTGAGTAGCGGAGATACTTTCTTGTCACACAGGAAAATAATAAATGCACAAAAATTAATTTATCAAAATTATACGCCAAAGTTAAGATGTAAAAAATTAATATTATAAAGATATTACATAAAATAAATTAGGTATAAATTTTAAAAAGTTAAATAATAAAATAAAAAATAATAATGGCAAAAATGAATAGTGTCAATCCAAATTGGTGCCTCATCTTGAGAGCAAAAATAGGGGAGCACTAGAGCCACATTTTGGCAAAAAATAACTGCATTTTAGAGAAAAGGGAGCGATGGAGATGCTCTTACCCATGCAATTGACATTGGGAAATGTTTATTGCCTTCTGGTTTTATGTTGATTACGCAATCAAATAGTGTTATAACACATAATCAAAGATTAAAAAGAAGGGAGCATAACCTTCATACGAAGGTTTTCAACACTAAATAGCTATGTTTGGATAGACTGTCAATCCTGAATTTGATGGCCTGTTTATATATCAAAAAAACTTAGAGTGAATTTTGTTCATAACATTTAGCATAAGGTACATCTCATGTACCTACCCTACTACGTGTCATATTCGTTGCATTAATTAAGGTGAGATTTTAATAACCTCGGTCAAGTTGCAAAAATCAATTTATTTTAAAATTTATTTTTTTAATAGTACGTGTTTGTTGAGAATCAGTTTGTATTTGACTAATTTATTTGAAAAACATTTATGAGCAGCAATTATTGTTTGACCAAGTTTTTGTATTTTTCTCAAAAGTGTTTTTCAAAAAAAGTACTTTCGAAAATAAACTATATTTTTTTCTACTTCTCAAAAACTTCTTATATTTCTACTCAAAAATACTTTTTTCCTTCATAAAGCTTGGCTAAACACCTTAATTTTGATTAAAAAAACACTTTTTGACAAAAAAATATATTTTTGACCAAGAAAAAAGCTTGGCCAAACATGCTACTATTAAGTTTTCTCACCTATTATGTGAGAGACTGTTAGGGGTGCTACTACTAAGTTGAATCCGTAAATAAGGTTTTGTGGAATTTTTATCTTAAAGCTAATTAATGAACCTACTATTTGCAGACACATAATGGATAAGGAATATAATTAATTAATTAGTTACTATTTGACTAATTAATCCAGAATCCAGATTGGGCAAATTGACAAACCTTTCAACATCAAAACGCGTCGTTTCGTCAAAATCTTCCCGTTAAAGCCACCTTAACGCCGTCGTATACCTTTCATGAATTCCCCACTCCAAGTCGGGTTCCCAGCCTCAGCTCCCCAGAAGCTAAAAATAAGTAAAGCCAAAGTCTCACCTTCAGTGTAGAAAAAATAAATTATTTCTATGCAAAAAACACACACATAATATTTCTATTTATCTCCTCTCGACGAAAAGAGGAAACGATTTCCTAATTAACCTCCGATGTTGATCTGATCGGAGCGCTAGAATTCTCACTTCGATCCACCGATTTCTTGATTCATACATTCTTCAAATTTCCTTTTTTTTTCGTTTTTTTTTGGTATTTAATCTGCGCAGAGGCGAAAAGTGAATGGACGATTACCTGAGCGGCGATGAAGATATATATTCTTCTGATCAAGAAGACTCTTTGGAAGGACTCGAGAATGAGGAGTCTGATTCCCGGTGGGCCTCTTCTACAGGAAATTCCTGCAAGGTGCTTTAAAATCCCTGGAATTTTTGCTTATGTCTAAAACCTTCAATTTTGATGATCATCTATGTGATAGGAGTAATAATTAATAATTTCATACATTTTGAATTTAGGCTATTAAGTAGTAATACTTAGTTTTGGTTCTGTAATTTGTTTGAGATTGAGAAGTAGTTGATTGATCCATTGATTGAAGTCTTAGTGTGTTTACAAGCCTTTTCTTTATAGGTTTTCACGATTTTGTAATTTTCTTTATCTAAAATGGGAGTAAAAAAGGTTTTTTTGAAGGGTTAATAGCTAAAATATAGTCTAAATACAACATAAGATAGTCTATATATAACGTATTTCCTACATAAAGAGACCAAATACATACATTTTAATTAATTGAATGTTAGATGTGTCGGTGTCAAATATCACAACAACAACAACAACATACCCATTATAGTCCCACAAGTGGGGTCTGGGGAGGGTAGAGTGTACGCAGATCTTAACCAAAGGCATGGAGGCTGTTTTCGGAAGACCCTCGGCTCAGGAAGGGGAGAGAGGAGGGGCAATAACAAGCAAACCGATCTGACGACCAAAGCAAACTAGCAAAAGGTAATGCAATCAGAAAACCAAAACACAAGACAACATCAAGTATTCTTGTAATAGAAGACTAGGCTATGAAAAAAAACACGGAAGGCACCAAGTGGTGTATCAAAGCTAATGCTACAAACAAGGACAACACTCTACCACCTAACCCTTTACCTTAATTCTCAACCTCCACACCTTTCTATCCATGGTCATGTACTCAATGAGTTGGAGCAACGCCATATTTTGCCTAATCATCTCTCCCAAATACTTTTCGGCCTGCCTCTACCTCTCCGTTGGCCCTCCCATGTTAGTCTCTCACACCTCCTCACCGGAGCATCAATGCCTCTCCTCTTCATGTGCCCGAACTATCTAAGTCTCGCCTCTCACATCTTGTCCTCCATAGGGGCTACACCCACCTTGTCCCGAATAACTTCATTTCTAAATTTATCTAACTTGGTATGCCCGCACATCCACCTGAACATCCTCGTCTCCGCTATCTTCATCTTCTGGACATGGGATGTCTTGACGGGTCACACAAAACACCAGAAGTGAGCCTCCATTTCTTCCATCCCGCTCCAATACGGTGTGTGACATCCTCGTCAATCTCCTCATTCCTTGTATAGTAGAGCCAAAGTACATGAAACTTTCTCTCTTAGGAATGACTTGTGAATCAAGCCTCACGTCTTCGACCTCTTCTTGAGTCGCGCCACTGAACTTGCACTCCAAGTATTTAGTTTTGGTCCTGCTCAACTTGAAACCTTTAGACTCCAAAGTTTGTCTCCAAACCTCTAACCTCTCATTGACATCACAACGCGTCTCATCCATCAGTACAATGTCATCTGCAAATAACATGCACTACGACACCTCCCCTTGAATGTGACGCATCAGCGCATCGATCGCCAGGGCAAACAGAAATGGGCTGAGGACCGACCCCTAATGCAACCCCATCACAACCGGGAAGTGATCCGAGCCGCCTCCTACTGTCCTCACCCGAGTCTTAGCACCCTCTTACATGTCCTGAATAGCCTTAATGTATGCAACATGAACGCCTCTAGCCTCCAAACATCTCCACAACACCTCCCTCGGCACTTTATCGTAAGCCTTCTCTAAGTCGATGAACACCATATGTAAATCCCTCTTCCTCTCTCAGTACTGCTCCATCAACCTCCTAACAAGGTGAATAGCTTCTGTAGTTGAACGCACCGACATAAATCCGAATTAGTTCTCTGAAATAGACACAATCATCCTCACCCTCAGTTGCACCACCCTCTCCCATACTTTCATAGTATGGCTCAGTAGTTTGTTTACCCTCAGCTTATACAACGGGATCATCGTACTCCATCTCCACTCCTCGGGCATGTTCTTCGTGATAAAAATGACATTGAATATCCCAGTTAGCCATATCAAACTCGCCTTACCCATCGTCTTCCAGAATTCCACGGGGATTTCGTCTGGCCCGGTCGCTCTCCCCCTGCTCATCTTACGCATAGCCCCCTCTACCTCCGCAACTTTAATCCGCCTGCAATACCCAATGTCCCGACGGTTCTCGGAGTTTCGAAGTCCCCCAACACAATGTTCCTATCCCCCTCATCGCTCAGGAGTTTATGGAAGTACGGAAGTACGCCTGCCATCTCTGTCTAATCAGAACCTCGTCCAACAACGCTCTACCTTCCTCATCGTTGATGCCCTTTAATTGGTCCAGGTCATGGGTCTTCTTCTCTTGCACCTTGGCTAACCTGTACAACGACGGTGTCAAATATCACAATGACCAAAATCAGAATTTATTAATCACTGAGGGACCAAAAGTGCTATTACCCCTTCTTTGAAATTACTGCTTCAAGTTAGGTTCTTTTCTATGGATTTCAATTGGATGATGTGCCATTGTTTGTTGCCCCCCTTTTTTCTCCCTCTCTTTATTGGTTTTATCTGATAATATGCAGTTAATTTACAGGTAATCACAAGGGAGTCTCTCTTGGTGGCACAGGTAGGAAGACTTGAAAAGTTCTTTTTTTGGCACTTGACGTGTGTATGCTTTGCGTTTGATGTTTAAACACGGATATCTGAGGTGTTTTTGCATTTTTGCTAGAGGGAAGAGTTGCGGAGAGTGATGGACTTGCTCTCGCTAAGAGAACACCATGCGAGATCCTTGCTCATTCACTACCGTTGGGATCTCGAGAGGTTGTTTGCGGTTCTTGTAGAAAAGGGAAAAGCTTGCTTATTTGATGAAGCAGGGGTAACTGTGCTTGAAGAAGTTGATTTTGGATCATCTGTGTCTTCTTCTTCGACTGTGATGTGCAATATATGCATAGAAGAGGTAGCGGGGAGTGATGTCACAAAAATGGACTGTGGTCACTGCTTCTGCAATGAATGTGAGAACTAATTCTTTGAGTAGAGCCAGTGCTTCGTTATTGATTCCATCAGAATTCATTCTACTTTTTATGAACATCTTGTTAATCTTGAATGTTTGGCCTTCCAGTTCTGTAATTAGCATACAATTGTACAATTTGTTTAGAATGTTTTTAAGATTTTGGATATTCTTGTTTCTATATCAAAGGGCGTTCTTTTTTATTTTGAAACGTGTCAAATTAAAGTGGTTCCAGGCTTCTCTTTTTTGTTTCACATGCTAGTCAAATTGTGAATTTTGCTGCTACTTATTTTCGTTTTTATGCCGGAAATAAGCTAATTCTTGTTTGTTTCTTTGTTTAGGTTGGACAGAGCATTTCATTGTGAAAATAAAGGAGGGGCAGAGTAAGAGAATAAGGTGCATGGCTCATAAATGCTTTGCAGTTTGTGATGAAGCCGTTATCAGAAAGCTAGTTAGTAAAAGGCATCCGGATTTGGCAGAGAAATTTGATAGGTTTCTCCTTGAATCATACATTGAGGACAATAAAATGGTGAAATGGTGTCCAAGTATCCCTCACTGTGGGAATGCTATACGGCTAGAGACTGATGATCTTTGTGAAGTAGAATGTTCATGTGGTTTACAGTTCTGTTTCAGTTGCTTATCAGAAGCACATTCACCTTGTTCTTGCTTGATGTGGGAACTTTGGACCAAGAAGTGCCGAGATGAATCAGAGACAGTTAATTGGATTACAGTTCACACTAAGCCTTGTCCGAAGTGTCACAAACCTGTTGAGAAGAATGGAGGTTGCAACCTAGTTAGCTGCATTTGTGGGCAAGCATTTTGGTGAGTTTACTCTTGATGTCTGTTTGTGCCTAGATTTCTCGCAACTTAAAGCTGATTCTGATGTTATTGATGAACAAACACTCTGGATACATATCAGCATTGTCGGCCCATTTGCAGAGAACATGACTTCATGGCGCACCTATTGTTTTACCTTATTCTGTTAGCAGCCTCAAGTAATTTGAAAAGTCCTGAAAGATTGAGGCTCCTTTTGTAATTTTAGGATCAAGACCGGACTTGATCCAATACTTTTCTATTACTGAGAAATCCTCGAAGCCAGTGGTGCACAATGGGACCACCAGTCTCTCATCCACTAAATGTCTGGATTTTTTCTGTAGCAGGGTTCGAAACCCTGACATGTGTCTAACCCACACATTATGCGTTGCGCTCTTACCACTAGACCAAAGTCCTGGGGCCATCCTATACTATTTTGATCTAGTTTGGAGTTAACATAGATCTAGTTTAATTTAAGCGGTTTTGATCTTTTGTTGGAAAAACTTGGATTCCTAGGACTTGGTAACTTGTCTTTTTAAGGATCTTTTTTCTATATAGTAAATAATTTTATTGATCACGGTCTCAGTGCTATGAATCTGTCTATTTGGGTGTCTATGTAAGACATGACTAAACCATCTCAGGCGGCCTTATCTCATTCCTCCGCATGTTTCTACTTGCATTTTCTGTCATATGTGATCATTTTTAATCTTGTCTAATCTTGAATGGGCTGCACATATATATGTTAGTGTTCGCATTGCTACGGTATTTATCTTTTTGATATGGTTTGACTTACATGCCAATATTGGCTCTTATTTGCATTTTTGGTCTTATAAGTATTACTTAGGACTTGCTTTACACATTGGTAGATATTCTACTATCGCATAATACTTCCTTAGCACCTTTCAGTTCAAACATCTTATTTTAATTGCACACATTACATCTTCATCTATCATGTTATTCTTCTAAAGGTTTGAGTCTAAATATCTTATTGTCTGCATTTTAGGCATTACAACCTTGTCTAATCTCATTTCAATTTTATTTTTGTTATACTCTAAACTTACAGTGCATATATTTTGTCTTACTTTTAGTGTGTTCAGTTATATAATTGTCTTTACATGGACTGTGTAACGGCTTCCAAAGGAGTTATGAACCCTACTCCACTTCACCTTAAGGTTTTAAGTTGGATGTTCAAATTCTCTTACCTGGTACCAAAGTTAACCTTTAGGAAGCCTATTCTCACTCTCTTAAGTTTGCATTGAAGTCTTTATGAATCTCAAATTGGACATTCTATTTGTTCTATAAGTTGAAATAGTAGCCTATAATTCTTGCTGCTTCGTTCTCTTGAGTGTTGTTTGACATTACTTACACTAGCACTGAAGGAAATTACCTTCCCAGTTTAGTTGGTTGATCTTGTATTATGTTTTCTCATTTTCTTTAGTTGGCTATGTGGTGGAGCTACTGGCCGGGATCATACTTGGTCGCATATCACTGGTCACAGTTGTGGTCGTTATAAGGAAGATCAGGAGAAGAAAGCTGAACGGGCTAAGCGTGATCTTTATCGCTACATGCATTATCACAATCGTTATAAAGCTCATACAGATTCTTCTTCACAGGAGTCTCGTCTGAGGGATACTATAAAAGAAAAGGTGGCAATTTTGGAAGCAAAGGAGTCAAAAGTGAAAGATTTTAGTTGGATTACAAATGGACTTTACAGGCTTTCCAGATCAAGACGGGCTCTGTCGTTTTCATACCCATTTGCGTATTATATGTTTGGCGATGACTTATTTAAGGATGAAATGACCAAAGAAGAAAAGGAAATAAAACAGCATTTATTTGAGGACCAGCAGCAGCAGCTTGAGGCAAATATTGAAAAGCTATCAAAAGCTTTTGAGGAGCCATTTGATGATTTCAAAGCGGAAGAGATTACGGAAATGAGGATGCAAGTTATAAATCTCTCTGCGGTAACTGATACATTATGTAAGAAGATGTAAGTAGGCATCTTAGTATCGTAATTTATTGTTAGTTTTAGTGAGAAACTGATGGTAGTGCTGATATGCAGGTATGAATGCATCGAGACTGATTTATTGGGACCTCTAAAGTTCAGTTGTGCAAATATAGCTCCATACAAGTCAAAGGGCATTGAGAGAGCAACAGAGCTTAATGGAGGGAAGAGTACCAAAGCAAACAACAGTTTTACATGTCAAAAAGCTCATGACCAGACAAATGGTGAATTTTCCATCCTCTCTCATGCCTGAGTACCTATGTAGATCAGTCATCTCTGCCTACTGGGGAGTGGTAGTTTATTGTGTCCACCTCTTCAAATTTCTTATTGCTTTTGCAAGTGATACAAGTAATTTCCATTGTCTCATAGTTACCTCATCAGATTTAGTCCCAAAAAAAAGTGTTACCACATCTAGAACTGTAGTGTGTTTTGACTTGCTTGGAAAGACGTACTTGAAGTGTTTTAGACATGCTATTAGTTGTTTGGGAAGGTGGTACTTTAAGTATTTTAGGCATGCTATTATTCAAATACTCTGCATCAACATTATCTTCATCGTCACTCAGTTGAGCAGGTGGACTGGCAAAGTGTTTATGGAGAGTGGTCCTCGGTGAACTAGTTAATCCTAAGATAAGCAGTGAATAACGAATAGCAGAAAAATGGGTAAGGAGATCGTCAAAGGGAAAGCAGGTTGCCTTTCTTTAGTTGTCATCTTAGAGAGGGTGACATTCTATGCTGTTGCTGTTTAAGGCAGTGGGTGCTAGTTGGAGTTGTGAGAAAATTGGAGAAATGGAAAAGTGGCCTTAATCTCAAGCCAATGTCGCTGAAGCAACTAATGAGAAATTAGCATGTCTAATTAAAAGAAATGTCGTGATTGGAAGTTGCCCAAACTTTTAATTTTTCTCTTGAAGAGGGAGAAAGGTAATGGTAGAAGATCCTCTCACCAGGAACTAAACTTATGAGAACTGTCACTAGTGATAATGTCTTGTTCATTTTATGTGATGAATTTGTCAAGTTCTTACTAGGCAAGAGCTAGATCATAATATGCAGTTTTGCAAAATGATTCACTGTTCTAGTAACTTAATTGGTTAGTGGTAATTAGTGGTTTATTCAATTTCTAAACAAGTTTAGTGGTTATATTGCAATTTCATACCACCAGTTTAGTCATCTGAGTTCAATATTATAATTCTGAACTGTTAGTGTTGAAAACTCTTGTTAGTTCATCCTTGTAGTCGCCTGCATTGAAATTAGCTCATGCACTAATTAGTCTAACTTTTGTTAATCTCAAACAAATTTGTCTTTTACCTTCAAGAACTACTTACTTTCTTATCTGTGTACAGATAGTATCTTCATCAGTTGTTTGTTACCAAAAAAAAAAAACATTTAAAAACTGGTTTAAATTTTTTGCCATACAATTCTATCTCCACAAAATAACAGTCACTGTCACCATGCAAGCAGTTTTGACCTTTCATTAAAGAGCTTTGTGATGGTTATTGATGGCTGTTTTATTCAATTAAATCTTACTCATAATTCAATCTTACGCTGCTATTACGTCGATCATCAATGCAATACAAATTTTCCTAAGACATGCTTGTCTATGTTCCCATTTTCCCTCTTATTCTCTTTTGCAGTATATGTCTCCCCTCTTCTTCTTTTTCTCTTTTGAGAAAGAGGGGGGGGGGGGGGGGGGCCCTTTTTTAACCTCTAAGGGGGTTTATGGGCATGAT